>JARQOD010001990.1:33443-86431 GCA_033576555.1 Oophaga sylvatica | reverse complement strand
GCCCCACCTCTGAGCGCGACAGTCCAATTCACGGGGAGATGCCCCAACCTGCGCTTTGGCTTCAGCCACTAGCGGGAACAGGGGTTACTCCCGGGTTCCGGGGCCACCTAAATTTGGGGTGGCCACCTCGGGTTTGCCCGGGGGGCCGCAGCCCTTTTATTGCCAGTCCTTTAGGCATCAAAGTGCATCCGGATGATCAAGCCCCCAATTTTACAGTTCTGCGGTTCCTCGGGGGGATCTCAATCCCGTAAAAACTGTTCTTTCAACATTTTTTCTCATGGAGAGCATTTAAAAATTTTTTAAAATTTCTTGAGTGCTTTCGGGGCCCCTTGCAATGGGCAACAAGCCCCGGGATGCTGTCACCGGGCGTTGTGAACAGTGAAGAAGGCCATCCGGGAACCCGTTTCTGTGGGGGCTTCAAATATGGCTTTTATTTTAAGGGAAAACGCGGGTACCGACCCCAAATCAACGGTATCCCAAATCTCCACTTCCCCTCAGCGCGCCATTAACTGCCCTTTTAAACACAGCAGTTTTTTTGGTTTCTCACAGGGAGACATTTCCAATAGGCGCTTAACTTCCGCTTGAAGCCAAAATAAGTGCCGGGCTCACCGCTTTACTGGGGAACCATTTTCCCCCCCGGGCAAAAAAAGGAAGCGTTAGGCTGATCGGGACTCCCGGACTAGGTGCTGGCCTGCGCCTCCACGGCGCACAATACCAAGGGTGCGGGATTAACCCTCCGCCGGGGGCCCGCACTGTCAGCCGTTTGTTGTGCATTTTAGCGCCCCCCTTTTAAACGGGCCTACCGGTTTCAGATGCGCTTTTTTCACAGGCACCGCAGGGAATGGGACCTTCGTCGCGCGCCAAAGTCAAGCGTTCACTTCCTGTCCGGGCCCTTTCCCGATAGTCAGACCGGGGCTTTTCCCCAAGACTCTCCCCGCTCTTTCAGGTAGGGGCCCTCCTTCTTCCCAATTTTTAAGGCGCGAATCTGGCGAAAATATGGGGGTATTTGGCCCAAACAACGCAACAGTTTTTTTTTTCCCCTCCAATTACTAGGCACGCAGGGCTCGCAATTGGGCGATTTCGATCCGTTCGTGAGCCAAGTTTTTTGTGTCACCCGCCACCACAATTGTGGTTACCAGGCAATGGGTACTCAGAGCCGAGCCCGTAAATCAGGGGGATTTTGCACAGGACTGGGGCTCGTCTGGGGGCCCGGGGGGGTCTGGCGTATTTGTTGGGGATATATTTACGGGGGGTTATTTATGTACATTTCGTGCGCCCCGTAGTGTTCGGTAATTAGAAAACCAGCGCTGTGTAGATCCTGAGGGGAGGTAGGCAGCTAGATGTCGGGTCCCCTACAGGGGGACTTTTTCCCTCGGGTGGAAAGTTAGGTGGGGTTGTGCAGGCAGCAGTAATAATCAGTCTCACACATCAAAGCTTTCCATACCTTTACTTCAGAAGGAAAAAGCGGGCCGGGGAGGTGGGGGGTTGAGGGAGGATGAGCTTTGAGGCAAAGGGTTTTAAGCAAGTTAGGGGCCTCCTTTAACTCCAATGAAGCGATACGCCCAGCTTGAAGCGTACCCCTCTTTTAAATTCCAGCTAATCTTTAGCTGTTTCGCCCGATCATGTTGTGGTTGGAGCCTTTTTGTGAGAAAAAAAGATTTCCTATTTTTCGTGCACTGACTCACGGTCCCCACTTCCCCCCGACCCCAGTTACGTAAATACTATTTGGGCTTATCCCCCGCGACCTAGGGCCTAGATTTCTGTTATCTTTTCACCTTACTTTAAAAAAAGATGATCCTCTGTTCCCCAGTAACCTAGATTTCGTGCATATTCTTCACCTATACACTTTTCCTTGCTTCTTCCACTTTTGCCCTTCGACTTGCTCAGTTCTCAGGGGATTTTCAGCCTGTTTTTTCCCGTGGGGGAAAGCTTTGACTAGGCTCGGGTACTTAAAGTACCTAACAGACTCCAAATTTGAAGCAAAGAAAGCAAGTCCCAAAAAACGTCTTTCTCTCCTGCTGGACACACCTCCCTCCGACTAAAACACCCCTTCCACACCCCACTGGGCGGTTCAAGTACTGATGAATAAGAACCTTAACCTTTTACCTTCCACTCATCCCCTGGTTTTGGTACCGGGGCTACACATATCGCTTCCTGGCTCTCCCCTTTGTTACCTGCCCAAGGACACTAATGATGACCTATTTCCGGTCCAACACCGTATGTGGTAGCCCTGGTACAAAATACCAGGGGATGAGGGAGAGTAACAGTTAAGGTCCTTCATGACATCATGTACACTTCTGAACCACCCACAGGGGTGGGGAAAGGGGATGATTTCTAGTCAGCCCCATTTCCGGCCTTGGGACAGAGTAACGTGTCCATTTAAGCATCATCAGTTTCAGAAAGGGGAGTCGGGTGTAGGGGCTGAACACCTTACCCTAGTCAAGCTTCCCCCACGGAAAAAGACGAACTATCTTTTAAAAACAAGAAAGGCGAAGGACAAAGGGAAGGGAAAAATTTTTTAAAGTCTTTTGATTTGGGGAAAAGTCCTGCACTTGCCCCCCGGGTTACTGGGGACCGAAGGATCACTATTGTACAGCAAATGAAGAGAAAACCGGAATCACCGACCCTAGGCGCGGCAGACAAGCCCCTTAAAGCAGAACGTACTGGGGTCAGGGGGTGAAGACTTTTGGTTTTGCACGACAAGAAAAGGATTCAGCTCCCCAGGGAAAGGCTTCTAACACAAATTTTTACTGGGCAGAACAGCTAAAGATTACTGGAATCAAGAGAGGGGCTACGCTTTAGGGGGGGACTAGCTTCCAAATTGGGAAAATAAAAAGGGGGCCCCTAACTTCTTACGTTGCCCAAAGCTCATCCTCCACAAACCCCATCACCTCCCTGGGACCTGCCTTATCACTTGCAAAAAAAGGTTTGGGAAAAACGTTTTACTGTGTGAGACTGATTATTTTTGCATGCCTGCACAATCCCACCAACTACCGACCTGAGGGGGAAAAGTCCCCCTGTAGGGGACCCCATCTACTGCCTCACCATCCCCTCAGAATCTACACAGCGCTGGTACAAAATTTCCAAATACTAAGGTGGGGTCACGAACTATACTAAATCAACCCTTAAAAACCCCAACATACGCCAGACCCCCCGGGGCCCCAGACCGACCAAGCTACCTGTGACAAAATCCCCATAGACTTCTACGGGCTCGGGTCTGAGAAACCCCCTTTCCCTTAACCCCCCAAATTGTGGGGCGGGTCGACACAAATTTTTTGGGGGTCACGAAAAGGATACAAACTTGCAGCATTGCGACCCGTGGCCGTGGAGTGTTTTTGTGAAAAAGGACTGTTTGAACTTTTGCCCCAAAATCCCCATTTTTTCGCCATATTCGCGCCCTCAGGGCCTGGAGAAGAAGGGGGGCGTACCTGAAAGACGCGCAAAGTCTTGGACACGCCCCCCGGGTCTGACTCACGGCAAGTCCTCAACAGGGAATGAACGCTTGACATCAGAGCGCCTGCACGAAGGTCCTTTTCTCACTGCGGGGCCTGTGAAGTACAGCGTCGAAACCGGTAAGGGTCCGTTTTTCCAAAGGGGGGGGCTAAGATGTCACAACAACCGCTACAGTGCGGCCCCCCCCGGGGCCCCATCCGCACGTTGGATTGTAGCGCCAGATGGGGGCGCGGCCCTGCCCCAGTCCGGTATCCCATCATGCCACTAACGCTCCCCTAAAAGCCTGGGCGAAAATTGGGTTCCCCCCAAAACCGGTGGCCAGCACATTAGCAGCTTCAAACGGAATTTTCAGCATCCTGAAATGTACTCCATGCCTAGAGAAAAAGCTGCTGTGCAATAGGCACTAACTGGGCTGCTGAAGGGAAGTGGGGACTTGGATACCGTGATCAATCGGTACTGCGATCTTCCTAAGCTACATGCCATATTTGAAGACCGCACAGAAAAGGTCTCCGGGTGGCCTTCTATCACTGTCACAACAGCCGGGGACAGCATCCGGGGCTACGCTTGCGACTACAGGGAGCCCCGAGAGCCCTCAACAAAAAACAATTTAAAAGCTATCGACGAAAAACTGAAAGAACAATTTAACAGGGTTAGATCCCCAGAGGGAAAGCAGAACTGAAAAATTGGTGGTCCCTTAATCATCCGGATCACCTTTGATGCCCCAAAAAGACATGGCAAAAAAGGGCTGCGGCCCCGGGAAAACCTGAGGTGGCCACCCAACATCATCAGGGGAATCATTTGGGAACCCGGGCAAAACCCCCGTTCCCCGCTGTGGCAGAAACCAAAACGCAGGTGACACCCTAGTGTTTGGGACTTCCCTGGCCAGGGGTGCCCACTGACTAAAAATTGGCCCGTGATGATGCCCACAGCTGCGGGAAAAAAAGGAAGGGAAGATCTTTTTTGCGACTGCCCAAGGACGTTCCCTGGATCACCGGGAAGAAAGAAGACGTCGCCCCCCCGGAGGGGGACAACGCCAACCCCAGGGCAACCTCTGACAACACCCCTTTTCGCGAGAGATCATCTGTTATCGCTGCAACCGGGAAAAGGGCATCTGTCACACATGTCCTTTTTAAACGGGGAAACCTGGGGCCCAAGGGGCCAAAAACCCAGGGAAAAACCCGTCAGGCCCCCTAACTGGAACCCCCAGGGATTTGGGCGGGGGACCCCACCGCTATTTTTCTAGATGGTATTGCTGTTCCACTTGTAACCTGGCGAGGGGCCCTAATACCTGATGCTCTATATACCAAGTACTGGGGCAATGGACAGCCCCAAACCTCCACCCTGACTTTACTGGTATGCTTCGAAGGTTTTCCTTAGAAGTACTCAAAAAAAAAAATTTTAATTAAAGGTGGGCAGAGAGGATTGAAAGACCAAAGGGGCTTCTGGTAGAAAAGACTAAAAAATGGGGAGAACGGTCTAAATAAAATTTTTGGGTATAACTTTATGGGTAATTGTTTGGGAAGTTGTGTTTTGCCCCAAACCCGCTCCGAGATTGCCCGCCCCAAGGGCAGAGAGGAAATCCAAAGAGAGATCCGGCCCGGTGTTCAGCAGAAAGCAAAAGCTTCCAGGGCGAAATGGAAAATTTTCGGCACTGACTCGGATCCTATTGTGATCCCCCCAAATGGTGAAATGATATTTGGGTGCAGGCAGCCATAGTCTGAGAGGACAAAATTTACCAACTGTAGTAAACCCCCCTTTCAGAACATAGACCTACATTTATGATGCAAGGAGTATAGAAGGGTGAATGGAAGATACCTGTACGGCTTCTAAATTTGGGGGAGATGATGAGTAAATTTCCCCCGTTTGCAACCATTGCTAAACTACATGCTGTTGATAATAATTCTATTCCCCCCGGGGAGTCCTTTGACCCCCCGCAAATAAGGAGGGGCAATGACCCACAACCCAGGTGGCGGAATGGGGGCCAACTCCATGTTGGCAGACACCACTCCCCCTCACCAAAGCAAGGGGTATTACGGGGTGGCAAATACGCCCAAATGTTTAGCAAAAATCCACTTGATTTTGGGATAATTAAAGGAGTACAACACATATCCCCACAGGGAATCACCTCCCCCAAAAAGCGTAAGGGCCCCTACCTCCAGCTCATTTCAGAAGGCTAAAAAAGTTGAATGATATGAAGAAAGCTGGGGTGATAAGGGATAGTTACCCTGGCAGCCCCTCTAGTTCGGTTTTAAAAAGAAAGATGGTAGTATGAGAAGGGTGGATACAGGCGGTGAACCGCATAACACAAAAGGGATGCATCCCCGTTACCACGAATAGGGAATCATTAGCTGCTCTGAAAGGGCTAACAATTTTCTCCCCTTGACGACAGGGGTTACGGGGGAAGTGGCTGTGGCTGAAGGATCGGAGAAAAGGGTTTTCACCCCCCCAATGGGGCCTGTGAGTTCGACAAACCGTTTGGCTCAGTAGGCCCCGGGAACTTTTCAGAGGGTGGGGAAAACTGTCTGGGACATCTCAATTTTTGAAAACCGTGCTGCAACCTAGACGACTTTATCGTGTACCCAAGACATTAAAGGACCATCTAAGCACCTGGCAGAAGTGTTTGAGCCCCCTGTCCAGGTACGGTAAGGAAACCCTCAAAATGCCATCTACCAAGAAAAGGTAAAATACTTGGGGGAATCCCCGCTTTCGAAGGAGTAGCGGGGACCAGGAAAGTCACTGCCATCCAGAAGGGGCCGGACCCGAAGAACCTAAGAAGGCGACATTTCCCTGGACAAAGGGGGTTAATGGGAAATTTCGGAAAGATTACACAAAAGGGCAGCCCCTTTGCAGGACCTCCTGGTGGACAATCCTTAAAGAGCAGAAACCCTCCCTTTAATTGGGGTAAAAACAGGCTGAAGCACCAAAAAATGAAAGAGATCCTTAAGTGATAATCTTAACCTACCTTTTACACCAACCCTTCCCGTTGTACCCGACCCAGTAATGAAGGGTTGGGAGCCGTTCTCCCTCAAACAAATGGGCAAGAAAAAGTCTCGCATAGCACAGAAAACTCAGGCCAACTGAAAGGAATCCGGAAAATTTTAGCCTTTTAAGCTAAGTTTTGGCGCTGGGCTGGGGCCCTTTCCGAAAGATTTTTAAGCCTATCTGGCCTCCAAAAGTTCACGGCGTACACAGAAACAACCGTTAACGCCCGGGAAAAACCGCCAAGCGGGGTGCCATGGAGCAGCGAGGGAAAGGGCTGGGTTGTCCAATTACCAGTTTACTATCAAGTCCCGGCAGGCCCGAAAAAAAGCAATGCTGATGTTTTCCCGAATGCCGCATGACCTGTACAGAAAAGAATGGGGACGCCCTGGAAGAAATTGAGCACCCGCTTTCCATCAAAGGGGGTAGTCCACGACATCGATTCACAGAAAGCAGTAGGGTGCAACTTAAATCCTTTTACCCCATCATATTTTTGGAAAGAGCTCAGGACAGTGACCCGGGGTCAGCCGATCAAGGATTTTGTTAAGACAGGAAGGTTCCTCTCGAAAAGGAGCACCTATGTCACCAAGCCCGTGGAAGGGAAAAGGGGTTGCCCCATCCCGTAAAAGTTGTGCGAAATACTAAACCCCCAGAACCCATGAAAGGTCTGGAAAAACGTGGTCCCCAAGCAGATGTCCCAAATGGGTTGGAAGCGTACCACGATAAAGCGGGACACTTTGGCTGGGGGAAGCGGGAAACACTTTTTAGATGCCGTTCTACTGGTAGGGATGCGCAGCTCCGCGAGGGGTGGTCGGAACTGTGACCCTGGGTCCAGAAGAAAGGGCACGGAATCAAAAGGGCCCCCCTGCAACTATCCGGGCGACTCGCCCCTGGAGATTGTGGGCCCTGGACCACGTCAAATTGTCGCCAAGTAATCGGAACTCATACGCCTTTACCATGGGGGACCATTACTCCAGATTTCTGGTACTTTTCCCGTGAAAGACCCAAACCCATGACGGGCCGCGGAAAACCTTTCAACAAGCTTCTGCAGACCGCATGGGTATCCCGAGCAAGTCTTAAACCATCAGGACCCGCTTTTTTAAGCCCATTTTTTCAAGGAAATTTTGCAAGTACGGGGCAAGAAAATAAGAACAACACCCTATCACCCTCAAACCAACGGTCTTTGTGAAAAGATGAACCAATTTTCCTTTACTTTTTAGATCCATACCGTTGGAAGACAGGAACGATGGCCGGGTTTCCCGAGGGGTTTATTTGTATAATCATATACCTGAGCTCAACTAACTGCACTCCAGCCATCTTATAGACAAGCCTGGAAAACACCAAAGGGTCTAGAACTTGAGTGGGTTTAAACCGGGGGAACGACCTGTTGAGAACGGGGGGCCCAAACGGGAAAAGCAATACAGAAGAGTCAAATCTGTGTGGGGGAAAGTCCCAAAAAGGCACGGGGGAAACAGGGAAAGTTTTCAACCGAAATGCTCCTGCCAACCGAGCCGGGGAGGATATAAAAAAAAAAAGAAAGAGCACAAACTGGGGTAATATGGGAGCAAGAACCCTACTCATACAAATTCTAAATACGACAACAGAAAAGTTTTGTCGTCATAAGACGGGGGAAGAACAACACCCTGTTCCAAACATTTGAAGTTTTCCCAAAAAACATTTAAAAGATTGTGAAAAAAACCCCGTCTTCAATCAAAGAGAAAAAAAGGAAAGGCCCCAAAACACCGATCTGGGAAGTTTTCCTGCGGATTGGCCCCGACTGGGAGATGCTTGATAAATTTCCCGTGTTGCGTTTTATCAGCCACAAAGGAAGTTTTACCTCTAGGTGCGTGGTGCCCCTTGACCCTCCCCGGAGTTCCCCTTCCGCAACACCCAACCTAGAACCCAAAATGGACATCTGAAGCACGCCCCATACATGGGATCCCCCCGGGAAGCGACTCCAACACCGTCCAGCCATCGTACGCTTTCCCAAACCATAGAAAATTAAGGCAGTTCTAAGTTGCCGTTCCATGCAGACAATCGAACTTGTTATACCTGAAACTAACCACGTAGATCAAGAAAAATCAAAAAAGGGGAAATTACCCATTAGATACACATATTATAACAAATTTTGATGTAAAAATTTGTAAAAGTCATATATATATTGTTTTTTTCCCCCTATTATTCCTTTAACAATGCTCAGGGGCGAGGACTGACCCAGCCCAAAAACTTATCCTGTAAATTTTTTGCACTTTGGCCTTTTTAATGTTTCACAAAAACCCCTTAAACCACCTCTGAACCAAAAACCCCGGGTGGGTGGCACTGATGAGGTCTGCATTTGGGATGCCTGCAGCCCACCCAGGACCTACGTTAAAGGGTTTTGGGTGGGGGTCCTTCAAAAGAAATTGTATATTTATTAAATGCTATTTAATATTTGTATTTTATATAATGTTTGAAAACGTTAAGGGTTTTTCTCACCTCCCGGGTGGAAAAATTTAAATGTTTTTGTTATGCATAAACAAAATTTTCTTCTTCTTTTTTTATTTTTCCAAACCCGGGAGTGCGTCGTTTTTCCTGGGGAATTGTAGCCCGGTACACAATACCAGGAGGGTGGTGAGATTTCAGTTAAGGGCTCTTTTATGACTCATGTACACTTTTACACCCAGCAGGGGGGGGAAAGAGTGATTTCTAGTCAGCAGTTTCCTGTCCTTGGGCAAGAGCGTGTCCAGTTTAATCTTCACATTCAGAAAGGGGGGAGTCTGGGGGTAGGTGTCTGTATACCCTTTGTCAGTCAGAGCTGTGCCCCCACGGGAAAAAGACTGAAAATATCTATAAGGACACAAAGGGGAAGGACAAAAGGGAAGGAAGATAATTTGGAAAAATGCTTTTGGGGCTTGGAAAAGCCTGCACGTTGCCACCGGGGTTTCTGGGGGCCGAAGGATCCTATTGTACAGCTAGTGAAGAGAAAACCAGGAATCTACCGGACCCAGGGCGCGGGAGACAACCCCCTTTTAGTCAGAAGAGCGGAGTCAGGGGTTTGGGGAAACTTTTAGTTATGCACACAAAAAAGGATTCAGCCCCCGCAGGAAGGTTTTTAACACAAATTTGACTGGGGAAACCTAAAGATTTGCTGAACAAGAGAGGACTACGCTTCAGGGTGGGCTTTCTCACTTCTTTTTAAAGTAAAGGAGCCCCCAACTTGCTTAGCTTTGCCTCAAAGCCATCCTCCATCAACCCCATCACCTCCTGGGACCTTTCCTTTTCTCTTTTCAAGAAAAGGGATGGAAAGACTTGACTGGTAACTGATTATTATTGAATGCCTGCACAATCCCCACCCAACTACCGACTGAGGGGAAGGGGCCCACCTTGACACACCCCTGGGAAATTTTTAATGACCTTTTCCAGGTCCCAGAACACCCTTAAAAATGGGCGGTTATGTTGTTCCCCCTTGTTAAAACGGGCCCCCCTGAAAAAAACTAAAATACCTTTTTCCGACCGGGGAAACCCGGGGGGAAAAAAGGGGTTTTTTTAAAACTTGGGCCCTAAACCTTGACCACGGGGCCCAAAGGACACTAAAAATAAAAAACCAAAATTTCCGGGGGCCCCCGGGGAAAAACCCCTTATGGGGGCTTCATTGGGGTTTTTTCCACAAAAAAACCTTTCCCCCCTTTTACCCCCTTTGTTTGGGGAAAACATTTAAAAGTTTTTTTTTCCCGGGGGACACCTTATGCGTTTCACTTTTGGTCCCCCTTGTTACCCCCTGTCCCCCCCCCCCCCCCTGGGCCCTTTTGCCTATTTAAAGTAAAGATAAATTTCCGGGTAATGGTTTTAGGTCCCTTCCAAAATTTTTTTAAAATCCCCGGGGGGGCCCCCTGGGGGGCCCCACTTAAAATTGCCTAACCCCCCGGGGTCCAGCACCGGGTTTTTCCGTTCACGGGGGTGAAAACCAAAAAACCCCGGGTTTCCCCAAATCCCCAAACCCCCGGGGGAAAGGGACACAAATAAAAAACCCATTTTCCCGGGCCCAGATCCCCCTTTTTCCCCTTTCCCACTTGTGGGGGGGCCCCCACCTTGTTTCTTTTCCCCCCAACTCCCCCGAGACACAAAAAAATGACCTTTTTTTCCGGTCCAAACCTGTATTGCGCCAAAAACTGTGGGGTTCCACCCTTTTTAAACACCCCCCTAAGGACACTAATAATGACCTTTTTCCCGGGGGGTCCAGATCCCTCTGAAAGCGTTTCACTGGGCGTCTCCCCTTTGTTAAAACTCCCCCTGAGGACACTAATAAACCTTTTTCCCGGGCCCAAACCGTATCCCTTCCCCTTCCCGTCTCCCCTTGTTACCCCCTGCCCTGGGGACACAAATGATACCTTTTTTCCGCCCCAAACTCTGAAATGCGTTTCACTGGCTTTCCACACCTTTTTACACTGCCCTGAGGACACTAAAATGCCCCTTTTTCCCCGGTCCAGAACTCTGTATGCGCTTCACGTGGCGTCCCCCTTTTAAACTGCCCTGAGGAAAACTAATATGACCTATTTCCGGTCCAAAACCCCTTCGTTTTCGTTTAAACGGGTGCGTCTCCCCTTTGTTACACCTGCCCGGAGGACACAAATTAAGACCTTTTTCCCGGGTCCAGAACTCGGGAATGGGGTTTCCCACTGTGGGGCTCCCTTGTTAAAACGGGCCCGGGGGAAAACAAATAAAAACCTTTTTCCCGGTCCAGACACTTTTGTTGGGGGTTTCATTTTGGGTGCGCTCCCTTTGACAACCCCCTAGGACACTAATGATGGACCTTTTTTCCGGCCAACACTCTGTAAGGCGCTTTCCCCGTGTTTTTCCACCTTGTTACACTGCCCTGGGGACCTAAAATTACCTTTTCCCCGGCCCCAGATACTCTGAAAGGGCCCCTTTAAATGGGGTTTTCAACCCTTGTTAAAAACTCCCCTGAGGACACTAATAAGGACCAAATTTCCGGTCCAGAACTCTGTATGCGTTTCACTGTGCCCCTCACCCTTGTTAAAACCCCTGAGGACACAAATAATGACCTTTTTTCCGGGTCCAGAAACCGGGGAAAAGGGGGGTTTCACTGTGCGTTCCAGGGGGGGAAAGGGGCCGTTGCCCTGGGGAAAACAAAAAAATAACCTTTTTCCGGTCCAGACCCCTCTGTAGGGCCGTTCACTGGGGGCGTCCCCCTTTTTAAACAACTGCCCTAGGACACAAATAATGACCTTTTTTCCGGGTCCAGAACTCGGGTATGGGGTTTTCACGGGTGCCCTCCCCCCTTTTTAAAACGCCCTGGGGACACTAAAATGACCTTTTTTTCCGGTCCAGAACCTGTATGCGTTTCACGGGTGCTCTCCCCTTTGTAAAACTGCCCTGAGGAAACAAATAAGCCCTTTTTTTCCGGCCCCAACACTCTGTATCCCTTTAAACGGGGTTTTCCAAACCTTTTTACACTCCCCGAGGACACAAAAAAATAATGCCTTTTTCCCCCCCCCAGAACTCTTTAATCGTTCACTGGGGTTTCCCCCTTTGTTAAAACTCCCCTGGGGACACAAAAAAAATGACCTATTTTCCCGGTCCAGATACTCGTATGCGCTTCCTGTGTTCCCCCCCTTGTTCACTCCCCCTGGGGGAAAACTAAAAATACCTTTTTTTTTCCCGGTCCAGATACTCGGTATCCCGTTCACTGTGCGTCTCCCCCCTTGTTACACGGGCCCTGGGGGACACAAATAATGACCTATTTCCCGGGTTTCCCAGAACTCGGATCCTTTCACTGTGCGTCTCACCTTGTTACACTGCCCTGGGGACACTAATGATGACCTATTTCCTTTCCAGAAAACTCTGAAATGCGTTTCCACTGTGCTTTCCCCCCCTTTGTTAAAACCCCTCCCTGAGGACACAAAATAAGGACCTTTTTCCCGGGGTCCAAAACCACCTTATGCGCTTCACTTTTCTTTTTCCCCCCTTTTTCACTGCCCTGGGGACACAAATGATGCCCCCTTTTTTTTCCGGCCCCAATTAACCTGTAGGCCTTCCTGGGGCGTTAAAACCTTTTTACACCGGGCCCTGAGGACACTAATAATGACCTTTTTTCCGGCCCAGACACTCGTATGCGTTTCACTGGGGCGTCTCCCCCTTTTTTAAAAACTGCCCGGGGACACTAAAAATGACCTATTCCCGGGTCCAGAAACTCGTAGGGCGTTTCACTGGGGGCCGTCTCACCTTTTTCACTGCCCTGAGGACACTAAGGGAATGCCTTTTTCCGGTCCAGAACTCTGAAAGCGCTTCACTGTGGGTTCACCTTGTTACCCCCGGGCCCTGGGGGACACTAAAATACCTTTTTTCCGTCCAGAACTCGGGTATCCTTTTCACTGGGGTTTTCCCCAACCTTTTTAAAAACCCTCCCCCTGAGGCCCACAATAAGGGACCTTTTTCCCGGGTCCAAACCTCTGTAGGCGTTTCCCCTGTGCTTTCCCCACCTGTACCTGCCCTGGGGACACAAAAGATGACCTATTTCCGGCCCCAGATACTCTTTATCCTTTTTCACTGTGCGTCCCACCTTTTAAAACTCCCCTGAGGACACAAATTAAGACCTTTTCCCGGGTCCAGACCCTGTAGGGCGTTTTCCACTGTGGGGTCTCACCTTTTTCCCACGGGCCCGGGAGGACACAAATAATGACCTTTTTCCCGGTCCAATACTCTGTATCCTTCCTGTGCTTTCCAAACCTTGTTGAAACACTGCCCTGAGGACACAAAATAATAAACCTATTTCCGGTCCAGAACCTGTAAAATGCGTTTCACGGGGGGGTGGGTTCCCCCTTTTTTACACTGCCCTGGGGGACACTAATAGGACCTTTTTCCGGTCCGATACTCGTATGCGTTTAAAACCTTGCGCCCTCACCTTTTTTACGGGGGCCCTAAAGGACCCCTAATATGACCTTTTTTCCGGGCCCAGACACTCTGAAAATGCGTTTCACTGTGTGGTCCCCCTTGTTTACACTCCCCCTGGGGACCTAATAAGGACCTTTTTCCCGGGTTTCCAGAACTCTGTATGCTTTTTCCTGTCGCCCTCCCCTTTGTTAAAACTCCCCCTGGGGACACTAATTTTGACCCTTTTTTCCGGGTCCAGACACTCTAGCTTTCACTGGGGCGTCCCCCACCTTTTTTAAAACTGCCCTGAGGACACAAATAATAAACCTTTTTCCCCCGGGTTCCAGATACTCTGTATGCGCTTCACCTTGCTTTTTCCACCTTTCACTGCCCTGAACACAAAATAAGGCCCCTTTTTCCGGGCCCCAAACCCTGTTGCGTTTCACTGTGCTCCACCTTTTTTAAAACTCCTCCCGAGGACACAAAAGAGCCCCTTTTTCCCGGGTCCAACACCTGTATGCGTTTCACTGGGCGTCTCACCCTTTTTCACTCCCCCTAGGACACTAATAATGACCTATTTCCGGTCCAGACACTCTGTAGGCTTTTCACGGCCCGTCTCCCCTTTGTTCACTCCCTGAAAACACTAATAAGGGACCTTTTTTTCCGGGTCCAAACTCTGTTGCGTTTCACTGTGCGTCTCCCCTTTGTTACACTGCCCTGGGGAAACACTAATAATGACCTTTTTCCCGGGTCCAGAACCCTGTATGCGCTTCCCCCTTGGGGTTCCCAAACCTTTTTTTACACTCCCCCTGAGGACACTAAAAACCCCCCAAATTTTTTTCCGGTCCAGAAACTCTTTTAGCTTTCACTGTCCCCCCCTCCCCTTTGCCCCCCCCCTGAGGACAAAAAAATATACCTATTTCCCCGGGTCCAGACACCTTTTTCCCCGCAAAAACCTTGCGTTCCACCTTGTTATTTTTCCCCCCGAGGACACAATTTTAAAGAAAAAATTTCCCCCCCAACACTCAAAAATCTTTTGGGGGGGGTGCCCCCCCCTTTTTAAAAAACCCGCCCTAACACAAAAAACCCCCCTTTTTTCCCGGTCCAGATACTCTGTATGTTTTTCCCCTTTTTTTCCCCACCTTGTTACACTGCCCGAGGACACAAATAATGCCCTTTTTTCCCGGCCCCCAGACAGCTTAATTGGTTTCACGGGGGTTCCCCAACCCTTTTTTCACCCCCCGGGCCACTAAAAATGACCTATTTCCGGTCCAGAACTCTGAAACCCTTTTTCTTTTTTGGGGTTTTTCCCCAACCTTTTAAAAACTCCCCCGGGGGACCTAAAAATCCCTTTTTCCCGGGGCCCCGAATTTCAAAAATTTTTTTCGGGGGTTTTTCCCCCCCCCTTTGGGTTCCCCCCCCCGGGAGGACACTAATAAGAAAAAATTTCCCCGGGCCAGAAACCTGTATTGCGTTTCGGGGGCCCCCCCAAAACCTTTTTTACACTGCCCTGAGGAAAAAAAATTTAATGCCCTTTTTTTCCGGTCCAGAACTCGGTATTTTTTTCCCCCTGTTTTTTTCCCCCAACCTTTTTTCCCCCCCCCCCTGAGGAAAAAAAAAGACCCCCTTTTTTTTCCGGTCCGACCTTTTACTTTAAAAACCCCTGGGTTCCACCTTTTTAAAAAACGCCCTGAGACACAAAAATTTTAAAAAATTTTTTCCCGGCCCCCAGACACTCGGGGGGGCGTTTCACTGTTTTTTCCCACCTTTTTCCCCCCCCCGAGGACACAAATGAGGACCTTTTTCCCCCCCCAGAACCTGTACCCGGTTTAAAGGGGGCAAAAAAACCTTTTTACACTGGGGGGGGAGGACACAAATAACCCCCCTTTTTCCGGTCCAGACATTTCTGAAAATCGTTTAAAGGGGTTTTTCCCCCCTTTGGTTTTCCCCCCACCCTTGGGCCCAAAATTTTGGGGACCAACCGGCCCAAAATTTTATGGGTTTCCCCACAGTGCGTCCCCCTTTTTCCCCCCCCTGGGGCACAAATGGGGGGATTTTTTTCCGGGGTTTGTTATTTACAGTGTGCCCCCCTTTTAAACCCCCCCGGGAATTTTGGGGACCATTTTCCCGGGGGGAAAATTGAGGGCGCTAATGGGGGTTTTCCCCTTTTACAACTCCCTCAAATCTAAATATTTTTTTTCCGGGTCCAGAAAAAAACCTTTTTTTTCAGGGGGGTTTCATTTTTTCCTTTTCCCAAAATTTTTTAATTGGGTTAAATTTCCGGTGGGGGGAAACCTAAACCCAAAAGGGGTTCCCCTTGGACAACCCCCGGGGAAAAGGGGGGGCCTTTTCCTTTCCAAAAAATTTGGAAAACCCCCCTGAAGGGGGGCCCCCAAATTTAACTCCCTAACCATGGGCTTATTTCCCCAGCCCTTTTTGGGGTTTTTTAGGACCTTTTTCCCCCCCGAGGACAAATTTCCCTTTTTTTTTCCCGGGGTCCAAATCTTATCCCCCTCCCCCTTTCCCCCTGGGGGAACCAAAAAGGGGGCTTTTTCCGGGGCCCCCCCTTTTGGTCCTTTAAACCGGGTTTTTCCCCACCACCCCCCCAAAAAGGGCCTAAAAACCCCTTTTTTCCGGCCCCCAGTACCGCCCCCAATGGGGCCCCCCCTTTTAAAAAATCCCAAGGACCTTTAATAAAACTTTTCCCCCCCCCCTTTTTCCTCCCTGGTCCCAAAGTTTTTCCCTAGGCATAAAAGTCCCGGGTATTTTTACTTCCTTCTTCCCCCTTTTTACAAGGGGGGGAAAAAGGGGGGCCTTTTTTTCCCCCAGATACCGGCCCCCACGTCTCTAACCCTTTAAAAACCCCCTTTTGGGGCCCAGGCCCCCTAATTTCGGCCAATTTTCCCCCCTTTTTTCCCCTTTTTAAATTTTTCGTTGGGGTTTTAAAACCTGCCGGGGGGGGGGAAAATTAAAAAGCCCAAATTTTACCACCCCCAAAAATCTGAAAGGTTATGAGCGGTTCCCCTTTTTTCCTCCCTAGCAAAACCCTTTTTTTCCCCGGGGTCCGAAGCCCCAGGGGCTTTTTTTAAAACCCCAACTCCCAAACATAAAAAAAACCACCCCCCCCAAAAAAAACCCAAAATTTTTCCCTGGGGGGCCCCCAAATTTTTTAATGTTGAGGAGTTGTTTTTGGGCCAAATTTTTCTTTTTTTCCGGCCCCCCACCTCCAGGTACTTGTGCCTAACCCGGGCTCCCCTTTTTTCCCCGGGGGTTTTAAAAGACAACTCCCCTGTAAAAAAACCCCAAAAAAACCCCTTTTGGGGTTTTGGGGGCCAAGAAAACTTAAAAAAAAAATTTTAATTTTTCCCCCAAAACCTGGAATGGGAAAAATTTTTAACGTGCCTCCCTTTAAAACCCCCCTAAAAAAAAATGTTTCCCAAAAAATTTTTCCGGAAATTTTCTTTTTAAGGCCCCGCACCCCTTCCCCTTGGGGTTCCGGGGCCCCTGAGGACAAATAAATGAACCCTTTTAACCGGTCCAACCCCGGGTTTTTTTTATTGGGGTATTTTTTGGGGGTTTTTGAAAACCAAGATAAAAAAACCGGTCCAGAAAATTCAAAAAGGGGTTCCCCTGGGGGGCCTTCCCCCCCCCCCCCCCCCTAACCCAAATATGAAAAAAAACCCTGTAACACCTTATTATCTTTTAAAATTTTTTCGGTTTTTCCCCCCCCCCTTTTTTCCCCCAAAAAAATTATGCCCTATTTCCCCTTTTTTCCAAAATTTTGAAAAAATTTTTCCCCAAAATTTTCCCCCCCTTTACGGGGGGGGGGAACCTAAGGGACCACCCCCGGGGTTCCAACTTTTTAAAATTCTTTATTTTCCCAAAAACCCTTTTTCCCCCCCGGGGCCCGGGGAACAATGGGGGGGCCCAAAAATTTTCCCGGCCTAAAAAACTCCGGGGGGGGGGTTTTCCTGGGCCGCCCCCTTTTCCCCCCCCAAACCCACAAAAGGGGGCCCTTTTCCCCCCCGGGAAAACCGATTTTGTTTCTCACATTAAAAAATTGCCCTGAGGACATTAATTGGGCCTTTTTCCCCGGTTGGGGGATCTTTTTTTGCGTTGATTTTGGGGGGGCCCACCCGGGGGAACCCCCGGAAACTTTTGACCTAACCCCGGTATTTGGAACTTTTCCGGGGGCGTCCCCCTTTTACACGGGGGCCCCCTTTTAAGGGGGATATTTTTTCCCTTTCCCCAACCCCTTTCCCCTGTGGGTTCCCTTTTTCCTCCATTAAAAAAAGGCCCCCAAACCCGGGGGAGGCCCCTTTTTTGGGCGGGGGGTTCAACGTTGCACCCCCAAAAAACCCCAAGGGGCCCTTTTTTCCCGGGCCCCAGCCCATGGGGCCCGGGGCCTTTTTTTACAAACCCCGCCCCGGGCCCGGGGGGGGTTTACCTTTTTTTCCCCGGGAAAAACCTTTTTTCCCCCGGGCGAAAAACTCTTTTTTTTTTCCCCCCTGAGGCCAAAAACCTTTTCCCCCCTTTCCTGCCCCCTTTCCCCTTTTTCCCCCAAAAACCCCCCCCTGCCCTCAAAATTTCCCCCTTTTTCCGGTGGGCACTCATAAAGGCGCCCATCTCCCCCCAGTCCACGCCCGGGAAAAAAAGGGAAAAGGTTTTTCCGGGCCTTTTTTGGGCCTTTTTCACTGTGGGGCCCCCGGGGGGCCCGGGGGCCCGGGGGTTTTTGGGCCCCCTTTTCCCCCAAACCCCCTTTTCCCCTTTTCCCCCCCCTTTCCAAAATTTTTGGGGTTTTCAGGAGGAACTTTGGGGGCCCACCCGGGGGGGGGGCCCCCCTTTGCCTTCACGGTTTTCTCCCTTGGCCCCCCGGGGGGGCCTTTGGGGGAAAATTTTTCCCGGTCCCAACCTTTTTTCCCTTTCATCGGCCCGTTCCATTTTAAAAACCCCCCGGGTTTAATGCCCATTTCCCCCCCTTTTGATGTTTCCTAAATCTCTAAAAACCCCTTGTGCATGGGCCCGGAATTAAGGTCCCTTTTTTTGGGCCCGGGTTTTTGGGCCCTTTTCCTTCCTCCCCCTGTGGTTGAAAACCCTGCCCTGAGGACCAAAATTTTTTTTTTCCTTTTCCGGCCCCCCCCCTTTTCCTGGAGGGGGGGTTTCCTTTCCCCTTTCCCCTTTTGGTTTGAAGGGAAGGGAAAACCCGGACCTTTTTTTTTGGGGCAACGTGGTTTAGGGTTCCCCCTTTGTTAGGGGCTTTTTTGGGCCACAAAAGTTTTTGGCCCAAAACCCAAAGGGGTCCCCCTTCTTTCCACGTTGGGGCCCCCCGAAAACTAAAAGGGGGCCCTTTTTTGGGCCCAAAATTAAAACGTTTTTTTGGGGTTTCCCCCCAAAAACTTTTCCGGGGGCCCAAAAAAAGGGCCCTTTTTTTTCCTTTTCCCGCACCTTTTTTTTTGGAAAATTTTTAGTGTCGCCCCCCCCCAAAAATTTTTGTGGGTTCCCAAAAAAAAAGGGGAACCCCTCAAGCCGAGCCCGTAGAAGTTTTTTGGGGATTTGCACAAAGCTGTGGTTTCGGCCCGGGGGCCCGGGGGCCCCCCTGGCTTATTTGGGGGGATATTTTTACAGGGGATAGATAATTTGGGGGTTTCGTGACCCCCCCTTTAAGTTTTGGGGGTTTTAATTTGTCCCAGGGGGGGGCCTATAGATCTCGGGGGGGGGGGGTAAAGGGGGGGCTAGACCCCCGGGTCCCCACGGGGGGGATTTTTCCCTTTTCAAAGAAAAGAAGGGGTGAAGTCGGGTGCAGATAAATAACACAGTCTCACACGGTCAGCGTCTTTCCATACCTTTACTTGTAAGATGTTCAGGCAGGTCCCAGGGAGGCTGATCCAAGGAGAGTGTATCTTGAGACAGCAGCTTGACAAGTTAGGGGCCTCCTTTACTTCCAATACAATGAGTACAACCAGCCTGAAGCGTAGTTCCCTCAATAACTCCAGCTAATCCATAGCTGTACTGCCCAGTCAGTTTTGTGTTAGGAGCCTTCCTGCGAGAGAGCTGAATTCTTATTTTGTCTGCGCCTGACTCAAAGTCTTCACTCCCCCTGACCCCAGTTACGTACTGACTATAAGGGGCTTGTTTGCCGCGACCTAAGGTCCGGTAAATTCCTGGTTTTCTTATCACTATGCTTGAAGCTAATAGTGATCCTTCGGTCCCCAGTGACCGGTTTGCAATGTGCAGGACTTCTTCAATCCCAAACGCACCTTTCCAATAATCCACTGTGCCCTTCGCCTTGTCCTCGCTGGTAGCATAAGCACTCACACTTGCATAAAGTCGGGTAGTTACTTCCTTCATTCACTTTCTACGAAGTTAGTTACAGATGCTCAGTTATCAATAGGCAGGAGCACGTCTCTGAACCTTTCACTGTCCTTTAGACAGGTGACTGAAGTCTTTCTGCACTAATCTCCTTCTTCTCTCAATGTATTCTGTTGAGGTACAGCTCTGACTAGGCTAAGGTGAATTAGACCACCTGTACCAGCCCCACGTTCTGAACTGATGATAGAGCAGGCTGGACTGCTTCCTCCCTCCAGCTAAACTCCAGACGTCTGCTCCGTCCGAAGACAGGAAAAAAGACTGACTAAAATCACTCCACAAACATACACCCTGACCACTCCCTCAATAGTAAACTACCTACCCTAAGGGTGTGTCCAGTGTATGTTGAGTGAATGGTTATTTAGCATTAAACTGCTGTCTCGCCACACACTCTCCAGGGTACTGCGTGTGCCTAACACCAGGGCTACACATTCCCCCATGGTAAAAGACAGCACTCCCGGCTGTAAAATACAAAAGAGACAGTTTGTTTATGCATGAAAACATTAACAATAAACATTAATTCGTCCCATCCGGGAGGTGAGGATATCTTGAACGTTGCAAACAATAACATTATATATAAATACAAATATTAAATAGCATTCAATAAATATACAGTATTCTTGTGAAGGACCCGCACCAAACCTTCAACGTGGGTCCTGGGTGGGCTGCAGGACATCCAAATGCAGACCTCACTCAGTGCCACACCACACGGGTTTTTGTATTCAGAGGTAGTTGTGCTGGTTTATGTAAAACCAAGATAAGGCACCGAAGCGCAACTATATACAAATAAGTTCTGGGCTGGCACAGTCCTCAACCTCAAAGTCCATTGTAAAACCAAAGACATAGATATAATAATCACATTATTATACTAAAGTGCAAAACTTTTTCTGGTTACCCAGCCGGGCATTCTACGGTTAGCAAAATATATATGCATCATACTCTTCAACTTATGCAAAATTTTGTAAAACATTCTCAAACTTTCTACAATATTACTTATGGTAGATCCTATAGGGATCTCACCGATTCTTTCTTTACTATTTATTCATTTACTTCAAATACACTTTCCACCCCGGGGGCTGGAACAATGCAATGGGCCCTAGATCCCAGGACTAACAAATCATGCGCTGCGATTAGGGTCTGGGTCGCCACAGTTTTCGTGCGAACCACTAGGGGCGCAACGGGTACATTCTCCTCACGTGACACCGATTGTGTTTCAATCACAGTTAACGATATGGACCGTGTCATGGATTGCGATTGAGACTGGGTCGCATATTGCGATGTAGAGGTTGCTTTAATTTGCGATGAACTTGCAGGGGGCGATGCTGGGGCACGGCCGGATACTGCTTGAGCTGGAGACGGGGACGCTGCGGTAGTGGTGACGTTACCTGCGTCGGGGACGGGGTCACGGACGATGGTGACGTTAAGGGCATACCATCCCTTCATACCCAGTGCCGTGTGTAGTTGACTATGTCTCCATTAACTAGGTCCCTCCCGGGATGGCCGATGGGCAGGTGGGATTCTACGTCCCTGCGACTGACAAAGACCCCTGGGTAGAGGCCCGGTTCACGGATGAAGCCCCAGCCCTTCCGGAGCTGGAACTCAGTCACACACCCCTGCCGCCGCGGTTCCCTCAGGGTACCTTTCTCTCTCCGGACACTCTCTTTGTCCGCGATCAGCTCTGCATGTTGTCGCTGACGGTTCCGCTGAGCTTCCCGCTCTTCCTCCTGCTGGCGTTTCTGCTTCTCCTCACGACGCTGCCACTCATATTCCCACTGGGCGGTGTAGGCGACGTCATCCAGGCGCGCCATCTCGTCCCAGTCCACGTCTGGTAGTGACGGACAGGACCCCTCCGGTGTCCCTGCCGGGGACCGATCATCTGCTGCGGCCTCCTGGCCGGGCGGGCGTTCCGGAACTGGCGATACCTCCTCAACCTCCTTCGCCTCCACCCGCTTCACCGGTGGGATCAGGATTGGTACTTTCGGGGGCAGCCTCCGGTTGCTCCTTCGCCTTGGGCAGCAGAATCTTCGGTAACTGGAATCGTGGGGGGTCGTTGAGGGGAGAGATCACCGTGTCCCACAGCCTCCGCTGCTCCAGGGTACGCCGGCGTCTCTCGATCTCTTCAAAGCCAGGTTGGTACTGGACCATCTTCTTCAGGCGTGCATTTTCTTCTTGAATCTCTAGCAACGCCTGCTGCAGGTGCAGGACCACGGATAACTCCGGTGCTGGTGGCAGCTTGGCTGGGGCACGGGCCTGCCTTCCTCCGCTTCCCTGCTCGGCTGCACACGTCCTGCTTCCATGATGTTCCAGAAGATTTTTTTTTCTTCTTCCTGCGGAGACATCCGGTCTCTTCCGTGGAGGTGGGGTTTGCGTCTCCTCCTCCTCGCAGGGAAGGTGAAGAGGAGGCGGACCTCCTTTGCTGTAGGGCAGGATCGCATATTGTAATAGCACTTTGAGAGGGCAGGCATTTTCTTCGCGCCACAGGGGGTAGACGCCCACGAAGGTACGCCCACCTTCTTCTCCAGCGCCTGAGGGCGCGAATATGGCGACAAAAATGGCGATTTTGGCGCCAAAAGTGAAAACAGTCCTTTTTCACAAAAACAATTCCTTAGGCACACAGGGCTCGCAATTCTGCGAGTTTCGCATCCTGTTCGTGACGCCAAATTTTTGTGTCGACCCGCCACCACAATTGTGGGTTACCAGGGCAATGGGGTACTCAGAGCCGAGCCCGTAGAAGTCTATGGGATTTGTCACAGGTAGCTGTGGCTCGGTCTGTGGCCCTGGCGGTCTGGCGTATGTTGGGGATATATTTACAGGGGATAGATATATTTACAGTTCGTGACGCCACCTGTAGTATTCTGGTAATTTGTACCAGCGCTGCTATAGATCTCTGAGGGGATGGTGATGCAGCTAGATGTCGGGTCCCCTACAGGTGGGACTCTTCCCTCAAAGTCTATGAAGTCAGTGAAGTCGGGTGCAGATAAATAACACAGTCTCACACGGTCAGCGTCTTTCCATACCTTTACTTGTAAGATGTTCAGGCAGGTCCCAGGGAGGCTGATCCAAGGAGAGTGTATCTTGAGACAGCAGCTTGACAAGTTAGGGGCCTCCTTTACTTCCAATACAATGAGTACAACCAGCCTGAAGCGTAGTTCCCTCAATAACTCCAGCTAATCCATAGCTGTACTGCCCAGTCAGTTTTGTGTTAGGAGCCTTCCTGCGAGAGAGCTGAATTCTTATTTTGTCTGCGCCTGACTCAAAGTCTTCACTCCCCCTGACCCCAGTTACGTACTGACTATAAGGGGCTTGTTTGCCGCGACCTAAGGTCCGGTAAATTCCTGGTTTTCTTATCACTATGCTTGAAGCTAATAGTGATCCTTCGGTCCCCAGTGACCGGTTGCAATGTGCAGGACTTCTTCAATCCCAAACGCACCTTTCCAATAATCCACTGTGCCCTTCGCCTTGTCCTCGCTGGTAGCATAAGCACTCACACTTGCATAAAGTCGGGTAGTTACTTCCTTCATTCACTTTCTACGAAGTTAGTTACAGATGCTCAGTTATCAATAGGCAGGAGCACGTCTCTGAACCTTTCACTGTCCTTTAGACAGGTGACTGAAGTCTTTCTGCACTAATCTCCTTCTTTCTCTCAATGTATTCTGTTGAGGTACAGCTCTGACTAGGCTAAGGTGAATTAGACCACCTGTACCAGCCTCCACGTTCTGAACTGATGATAGAGCAGGCTGGACTGCTTCCTCCCTCCAGCTAAACTCCAGACGTCTGCTCCGTCCGAAGACAGGAAAAAGACTGACTAAAATCACTCCACAAACATACACCCTGACCACTCCCTCAATAGTAAACTACACTACCCTAAGGGTGTGTCCAGTGTATGTTGAGTGAATGGTTATTTAGCATTAAACTGCTGTCTCGCCACACACTCTCCAGGGTACTGCGTGTGCCTAACACCAGGGCTACACACCACCTTGTTACACTGCCCTGAGGACACTAATGATGACCTATTTCCGGTCCAGATACTCTGTATGCGCTTCACTGTGCGTTCCACCTTGTTGCACTGCCCTGAGGACACTAATGATGACCTATTTCCGGTCCAGACACTCTGTATGCGTTTCACTGTGCGTTCCACCTTGTTACACTGCCCTGAGGACACTAATAATGACCTATTTCCGGTCCAGACACTCTGTATGCGTTTCACTGTGCGTCTCACCTTGTTACACTGCCCTGAGGACACTAATAATGACCTATTTCCGGTCCAGATACTCTGTATGCGCTTCACTGTGCGTTCCACCTTGTTGCACTGCCCTGAGGACACTAATGATGACCTATTTCCGGTCCAGATACTCTGTATGCGCTTCACTGTGCGTCTCACCTTGTTACACTGCCTGAGGACACTAATAATGACCTATTTCCGGTCCAGACACTCTGTATGCGCTTCACTGTGCGTCTCACCTTGTTACACTGCCCTGAGGACACTAATAATGACCTATTTCCGGTCCAGATACTCTGTATGCGCTTCACTGTGCGTCTCACCTTGTTACACTGCCCTGAGGACACTAATAATGACCTATTTCCGGTCCAGACACTCTGTATGCGTTTCACTGTGCGTCTCACCTTGTTACACTGCCCTGAGGACACTAATGATGACCTATTTCCGGTCCAGATACTCTGTATGCGTTTCACTGTGCGTCTCACCTTGTTACACTGCCCTGAGGACACTAATAATGACCTATTTCCGGTCCAGACACTCTGTATGCGCTTCACTGTGCGTCTCACCTTGTTACACTGCCCTGAGGACACTAATAATGACCTATTTCCGGTCCAGACACTCTGTATGCGTTCACTGTGCGTTCCACCTTGTTACACTGCCCTGAGGACACTAATAATGACTATTTCCGGTCCAGATACTCTGTATGCGCTTCACTGTGCGTTCCACCTTGTTACACTGCCCTGAGGACACTAATAATGACCTATTTCCGGTCCAGACACTCTGTATGCGCTTCACTTGCGTTCCACCTTGTTACACTGCCCTGAGGACACTAATAATGACCTATTTCCGGTCCAGATACTCTGTATGCGCTTCACCTGCGTTCCACCTTGTTACACTGCCCTGAGGACACTAATGATGACCTATTTCCGGTCCAGATACTCTGTATGCGCTTCACTGTGCGTTCCACCTTGTTACACTGCCCTGAGGACACTAATATGACCTATTTCCGGTCCAGACACTCTGTATGCGCTTCACTGTGCGTTCCACCTTGTTACACTGCCCTGAGGACACTAATAATGACCTATTTCCGGTCCAGACACTCTGTATGCGCTTCACTGTGGTTCCACCTTGTTACACTGCCCTGAGGACACTAATGATGACCTATTTCCGGTCCAGATACTCTGTATGCGCTTCACTTGCGTTCCACCTTGTTACACTGCCCTGAGGACACTAATAATGACCTATTTCCGGTCCAGAACTCTGTATGCGCTTCACTTGCGTTCCACCTTGTTACACTGCCCTGAGGACACTAATATGACCTATTTCCGGTCCAGACACTCTGTATGCGCTTCACTGTGCGTTCCACCTTGTTACACTGCCCTGAGGACACTAATAATGACCTATTTCCGGTCCAGATACTCTGTATGCGTTCACTGTGCGTTCCACCTTGTTGCACTGCCCTGAGGACACTAATATGACCTATTTCCGGTCCAGATACTCTGTATGGCTTCACTGTGCGTTCACCTTGTTACACTGCCCTGAGGACACTAATGATGACCTATTTCCGGTCCAGATCACTCTGTATGCGCTTCACTGTGCGTCCACCTTGTTACACTGCCCTGAGGACACTAATGATGACCTATTTCCGGTCCAGACACTCTGTATGCGTTTCACTGTGCGTTCCACCTTGTTACACTGCCCTGAGGACACTAATATGACCTATTTCCGGTCCAGACACTCTGTATGCGTTTCACTGTGCGTTCCACCTTGTTACACTGCCCTGAGGACACTAATGATGACCTATTTCCGGTCCAGAACTCTGTATGCGTTTCACTGTGCGTTCCACCTTGTTACACTGCCCTGAGGACACTAATGATGACCTATTTCCGGTCCAGAACTCTGTATGCGCTTCACTGTGCGTTCCACCTTGTTACACTGCCCTGAGGACACTAATGATGACCTATTTCCGGTCCAGACTACTCTGTATGCGTTTCACTGTGCGTTCACCTTGTTACACTGCCCTGAGGACACTAATATGACCTATTTCCGGTCCAGACACTCTGTATGCGTTTCACTGTGCGTTCCACCTTGTTACACTGCCCTGAGGACACTAATGATGACCTATTTCCGGTCCAGACACTCTGTATGCGTTTCACTGTGCGTTCCACCTTGTTACACTGCCCTGAGGACACTAATATGACCTATTTCCGGTCCAGAACTCTGTATGCGTTTCACTTGCGTTCCACCTTGTTCACTGCCCTGAGGACACTAATGATGACCTATTTCCGGTCCAGATACTCTGTATGCGCTTCACTGTGCGTCTCACCTTGTTACACTGCCCTGAGGACACTAATATGTGACCTATTTCCGGTCCAGATACTCTGTATGCGTTTCACTTGCGTTCCACCTTGTTACACTGCCCTGAGGACACTAATGAATGACCTATTTCCGGTCCAGACACTCTGTATGCGTTTCACTGTGCGTTCCACCTTGTTACACTGCCCTGAGGACACTAATGATGACCTATTTCCGGTCCAGATACTCTGTATGCGTTTCACTGTGCGTTCCACCTTGTTACACTGCCCTGAGGACACTATAATGACCTATTTCCGGTCCAGATACTCTGTATGCGTTTCACTGTGCGTCTCCCTTGTTACACTGCCCTGAGGACACTAATGATGACCTATTTCCGGTCCAGAACTCTGTATGCGCTTCACTGTGCGTTCACTTGTTACACTGCCTGAGGACACTAATGATGACCTATTTCGGTCCAGACACTCTGTATGCGTTTCACTGTGCGTTCCACCTTGTTACACTGCCCTGAGGACACTAATGATGACCTATTTCCGGTCCAGATCACTCTGTATGCGTTTCACTTGCGTTCCACCTTGTTACACTGCCCTGAGGACACTAATATGACCTATTTCCGGTCCAGACACTCTGTATGCGTTTCACTGTGCGTTCCACCTTGTTACACTGCCCTGAGGACACTAATGATGACCTATTTCCAGTCCAGAACTCTGTATGCGCTTCACTTGCGTTCCAGCAGACAGTCTCATGGATTCTTCATCACTTCCGGTCACATGGTAACGCCAGGAGCTTATAGCCCACATGTGCACAGTCCATTTTGAGCGCCTTACCTCATAGCAGAACTACTTTACTGCGATTCCTATAAGCGCTTCCTACCTAGTAATCTTTATGGATATGGTAAGACTTCACTTTTCACTTTTTGCCCTGCACATTACAACTCCATATGGAGGACAGTGCACTCCTATGTATAGCGTTTGATACATAGCAGCAATTTGTGTATATTTTATTCCACAGTATCCACCATTATGCCTCTTTAAACAGTCTCCTTTGCAATCTGGTAAGGCTGACATTTCTTTACCTTGCACCAGTCAGAGACTTGTTTAGCGCTTTGCATTCACTATTCACTTATAACTATCGGCTTTATATCTCTATATATATTGAGGGTCAGATTCCCTGAGTGACCTGAATGATTCCACAGTATCCTGCTAAATATGAGCCTGTAATACTGTTTATCATAAGCCTGCATGACTACTTATATACTATTGCCTGTATAAAATATAATACCGCCATATAGTAAACACTTGTACCAAATGTAACACCGCCATGTAGTAAACGCCGTTTAGTGCGTCATGTTTGCAGAGATACATTCTTATAGATATATTTAACTAGCGTATTCTTATAGATATGTATAACTAGCTTCTTCCTATGTTCTGTATTGGATTTTTTTATTTTATTTTCTCATGTATGAAATAATACACTGACTCAGAGAGATAAACTCATTTATTCTGTTTTATTATTTTATTTTTTCCATAGTCTGAAGAAGGTCTTGTATTTTGACCGAAACGTCACATGTTGTGGATTGCTTTTCTGAAATAAAATATTTTTCTTTGTCACTATCATGAGTGCCAGGTTCATTTTTATGATATGCTAATATGGGAGTGGCACCCCTTATCGAGGCACCATCAAGAGAATACAAGGAGTGACGTGTTCACACTAATACTATGGGTGTTGATGAGGACATGGCTGGAGATCAATCTGTCATGATTAAGTAAGAATGACACCACTGGACACTTTAAAAGGAGGCTGGTGCTTGGCATCATTGTTTCTTTTCTGTTAACCATGGTTATCTCTAAAGAAACACGTGCAGTCATCATTGCAATGCACAAAAATGGCCTAACAGGGAAGAGTATCGCAGCTAGAAAGATTGCACCTCAGTCAACAATCTATCGCATCATCAAGAACTTCAAGGAGAGAGGTTCCATTGTTGCCAAAAAGGCTCCAGGGCACCCAAGAAAACCAGCAAGCGCCAGGACCGTCTCTTAAAAGTGTTTCAGCTGCGGGATCGGGCTACCAGCAGTGCAGAGCTTGCTCAGGAATGGCAGCAGGCAGGTGTGAGTGCATCTGCACGCACTGTGAGGCGGAGACTCTTGGAGCAAGGCCTGGTCTCAAGGAGGGCAGCAAAGAAGCCACTTCTCTCCAGAAAAAACATCATGGACAGACTGATATTCTGCAAAAGGTACAGGCAGTGGACTGCTGAGGACTGGGGTAAAGTTATTTTCTCTGATGAATCCCCTTTTCGATTGTTTGGGACATCAGGAAAACACCTCATTCAGTCAAGACAAGGTGAGCGCTACCACCAGTCTTGTCTCATGCCAACTGTTAAGCATCCTGAAACCATTCATGTGTGGGGTTGCTTCTCAGCCAAGGGAATCGGCTCTCTCACAGTCTTGCCTAAAAACACAGCCATGAATAAAGAATGGTACCAGAATGTCCTCCAAGAGCAACTTCTCCAACCCTCCAAGAGCAGTTTGGCGATCAACAATGCCTTTTCCAGCATGATGGAGCACCTTGCCATAAAGCAAAGGTGATAACTAAATGGCTCAGGGAACAAAACATAGAAATTTTGGGTCCATGGCCTGGAAACTCCCCAGATCTTAATCCCATTGAGAACTTGTGGTCAATCATCAAGAGACGGGTGGACAAACAAAAACCTAAAAATTCTGACGAAATGAAAGCATTGATTGTGCAAGAATGGACTGCTATCAGTCAGGATTTGGTCCAGAAGTTGATTGAGAGCATGCCAGGGAGAATTGCAGAGGTCCTGAAGAAGAAGGGTCAACACTGCAAATATTGACTTGCTGCATTAACTCATTCTAACTGTCAATATAAGCTTTTATTACTCATATGTTTGCAATTATTATATTTCTGTCTGTGATAAAAACATCTGTCAAATCACACATAAAAACCAGAGGGCAGCAGATCATGTGAAAATATAATATTTGTGTCATTCTCAAAACTTTTGGCCATGACTGTAGGTGTGATGACAGTGGGTGTGGAGCCACTGCACCTCGAGCTAGGCTTACCCTGGAGGGACATGAAAAAGTGACAACTTGGTCTTCACTAGAGCCTCTGATAGTGAGGATAAGCTTGCCTTGTAAGGGAAGTCACCAGGTGTCTCTATGGGGTAGTGCTTGGATATGCAGCAGCTGATCAAAAGGTCAGATACAAAACACACAATACCAAGGTCAAAGATAGAGATGTGGTAAGACAGTCCAAGGTTGGGGCGGGTAGCACAGGATCACAATATGAAGCCGAGGGTCAGGAGTGGAGAGGTAAGTGAAATGAGTAAATTTGCCCGGTTGGTAACAGGAAAGTCAAAACAAACATGCACCTAGATGGATTACAAGAGATGAACTGACACTAGGAATCCAAGTTCAGACAGAGTGTAGAGGGAAGAGCTGCCTTCTATATCCCAGGGGGTAGGCTAGGAAAGAAGATCTCTGCAGGACGCAGTGGATTAAATTCCTGTAGAGACTGTAGTCACCGGTTTGAATTGTTTGAGGATTTCGAATGGCTTGAATGGAAATATCAAGGGGCAAGCATATAGGAAGGCACCTTCAGGCAAATATTTTGGTAAGATAACCAGACTTTATCTCCAGGATGGTAAAAATGCGGAGAACTTCTCTTCTTTTCTGCACGAGACTTCATCCGAGACACAGCCTTATGGAGGAAGGCCCGAGTTTGCTGCCAGATCTGGAAGAACTTGCCAAAAGAGAAATCAGCTGCTGGTACCACAGAGGAAGCAGACACAGGAGAGAATGCTGGGAGCATGCAACAAAAATTGGGGATGTTCCAGAAGACTCCTCAATATGGTTGCTGCAGGAAAACTCCACTCAGGGAAGTAATTGCACCCAATCATCCTGATGGGCAGAGATAAAATGGCGCAAGTCGTTCTGAGTACCTAGGACTTAGAGAAAGAACATATCCGGGTGAAGTGTCACTGAATGCGCTGCTGATAATAGAATTGCACAAATATTTTACATAGACACTTAATTTTAACAAGATTACAAAGTCAACGCATTTCGAGGTCAACGCAGGACCTCTTCTTCAGGACAAAAACCTAGTGGATCCTTGTAGTAGATGAACTTATTTATATATGGTCCTTCTTTAAAAAAAAAAAAACGCCAAACAGGCACAAATTAATGTCAGAGTTCATCATATTAAAAAAGATTAAAATGAAAAACAAAATCATCTTACTTATTCTGAGTGCCTGATTGACCTGTTCCACGTATCCATTGGTCTAAAGATGTTACGTGGAGGCAAATCCAGCTAGATATTCAGCAGCTTGCAAAGAGCTCTCCAAAATTTCGATGTGAACTGGACCTCACGATCAGAGACAATATGTAGAGTGTCAAGGGTTTACAACTACAAAGAAGGGCCAGAATACCACAGCGTCTAATTTCTGCTACTCCTGCACTGATTAGAAGCACTTCACCTTCTTATAAAATGGTGTAAGCTTCTTTTAGCAGTGCAGGAGTAAATCTGCTCAGTTGAAAGCTTTCCTGCATTAAGGCTCTCAGCTGAGCGCTGTTAGCCACTCACATCTCCTACATAATCTGGGCCTGGCTAGCACTCATTATCAGTGATAGCTTATGCTGCATGGCTGGAGGTTGTTGGTGGTTGTTATTGGAGAAGGCATTTGGTGGATTTATCTTAGACTGTTGCTAGGTTTTGAGTGTGTGATAATTCCCTTTCTTCTTATACTTTGGTTTAATCCAATCCTCCACTCCCCAGGGCATTCCTCTGTTGTATGTGTGAGTATATTTGAATGTTTGGTATTTGTCATTACCCCTGTTTGTGTTACTTTGTTAGCCTGGTTGGTGTATTACAGTACACTACTACTCCCCTCTTCCCTGTTTGGGGGAAGGGTACAGACTGAGGGCAGTTTCAGGAGCCAAGGCAAGGTACGTGGCACTGGCGTCTTCACCATCAGAAATAATAAAGGGAGCAGAGCGAGCTAGGGCGCCCCTAGCATTAGGGACAGGAAGGGAACCCCTGGTCCTGGTACACCCAACAACAGAGTCATGACAGAGAGGAAGACGATGGAGACAAAACACATGCTGAAAGAACTGAGCTACGAGCTTGGTAAGACCGACCTGAGGAATGAAGAGAGAGATCTTGGAGAACAAGTCCACCAAGACTCAGATGGTATTGTTACCCTAAGAGAGGGGCAGGTCCATGATGAAATACATGGTAAAGTCTTGCTAGGGGACGCAAGGATCTGGCAGAGACTGAAGGAGACCAGCAAGTTTGTTCCTGGGGGCCTTGTTTCTGGTGCACTGTGGACAGGCAGTTGCAAAGTTCATGACATCCTTGAGTAGCAAAGGCTTGATGAGGATTTCACCATTGGGTGGTCTGTAAAAAGCTAAAATTCTTATGGCCCGTGTATATCATTACTGGAGAGCTAGACGCCTTTGAGTAGATGTAGCCATTCTTCAAGCACCACATTAATGGCTAGTAGTTCACGATCCCTAATAGTGTCGTTTTGCTTAGCTGGTAAAAACAGCTTAGAAAAAATAACCACAGAAGACAGATCTACCTGAAGAAGTTATTTGCAGAAGAACTGCCCCAGCACTGACAGAGGAGGCATCTAATTCCAGGATAAACTATTTATTAGTGTCAGGATGGTACAGCACTCGAGCTCTCACAAAGGCCTATTTCCAGTGCTGGAAGGCCGACATGGCCGAATCTGACCATATCCTGGCAATAGCCTCCAGTTTGGTGAAGGTGGAGAGGGATGCTATGAGGGATGAGAACCGTGGAATATTGTCTGTAGAAATTGGCGAAACCCATGAACTCCTTAATGGTATGCAAGCCTTGGGAGAGAACAGCCAGGAGAAAAGAGCAGAAACCTTCTCAGGATCCATTTCGAGACCCTGCCTGGAAACAATTTTGCCCCCAGAACCACCAGCAGTAGTGTCTAACATAGCTAAATGCTCTGCCTATCAGTCCCTTTATTACATTACACACATAAATGCAAGAAAGAAACAAATAATCAACACCGTTGTGTATCCTATTGGAATTGGAACTTATAGCATGATGCACATCGCACATAAAGGAGTCAATATAGATTTTATTAGATCAATTCACATAATGTAGATAATAGCAGGAAATAAAAACTCCACAAGGTATCAAATATAAAAAAGGGGAGAGAGAAAACAGTCTAATGGTCATAAAAATGTGAACTTTATTAATTAATAGTAATGTAAACAGATTAGCAGCCAAGGGGGAATGTACCCTAATAAAACATGATCAAAAACAAGGGCCAGGAAACAGAATGGACCACTAACATATAACATCCCGCCAATTAGCATAATATGAGCCATATAGGAAACATAATCAAGTGTCCCAGTACATTGCAAGCAGGTGCTATAAAATCATTTATAGCTTTAACCGCATCCGAAACGCGCGTCGGGGTGGGCTAGGCAATCGGTGGACCGCTGCATTATTTGGGTAATTATTTCTGCCTATCATCCCTGTAGCCATATGTGATCCCTTGTCAGCTATATGTATATATAATCGTATTTACCATGATTTTATAGCACCTGCTTGCATATGTACTGGGACACTTGATTATGTTTCCTATATGGCTCATATTATGCCTAATTGGCGGGATGTTATATGTTAGTGGTCCATTCTGTTTCCTGGCCCCTGTTTTTGATCATGTTATTTAGGGTACATTCCCCTTGGCTGCTAATACCTGTTACTATTACTATTATTATTAATAAAGTTCACATTTTTATGACCATTAGACTGTTTTCTCTCTCCCCCTTTTTTTGCTTGCTCTTTAGCAGTCGGTCTATTACTGTCCATTTGGCAATTGTGCATCTTGTGGTGATCTAATGTTTGATCACCATTTGTACGCACGTATGCATTTTGCCCTTTTCGCTTTCAGCATTATTTACCAAGGTATCAAATATGTATGACATAATGATATTGTGGATGCCCACCAAACAGGTAAGTATAAACATATAAAAAGTACAAAAATTATATTTATCTAATGATTAAACCTGAGATGGTACAACAAAACAAGTCCAAACTCCATGATTATAGGTGTGAACTATAAATAAAAGGCTGGAAAAAATGCTTTTTTTTTTGAGAAAAAGGTATAATGACTAAAGATGAAGATTATAACTGTGGTGGTAAAATAAGTTGACGTGATTCAAAATAAAAAGAAAAGAAAATATTTATTTCAAAGTATTAAGTGCCTGAAAATTACCAATTGTCCAAAAGAGTGTGCAAAAAATGAAATGCAAAATCTAATGTAGAAGGACAAAGGAATCATGGCGGGAACTGAACATTGTACTGACCCAAACACTCACTGTGTGTGCCCAACGCGCGTTTGCCTGTGCTTTGACCAGGGAACAAATGTTTGTGTGAAGGAGATGTATTTAAACCCCCTGTGGCCAATCACAAGCGCCCCCAGTGATTTTACCAGCTGCTGAGTGTAAAATGAATGCCGTGCATGGTAGGCGTGCACGTCATCTCCGGCCGGTGAGACGCGTCTCCATGGAGCGTGGCACATCCGGCAGACGTGACGTGTGCGTGCATTCCAGCTTGGGACACAAATGAACGATGGGTGTAGTAGCGGAAGTGTGTGATAGACGTGACATACAGTACAGACCAAAAGTTTGGACACACCTTCTCATTCAATGATTTTTCTGTATTTTCATGACTATGAAAATTGTAGAATCACACTGAAGGCATCAAAACTATGAATTATCACATGTGGAATTATACACTTAACAAAAAAGTGTGAAACAACTGAAAATATGTCTTATATTCTAGGTTCTTCACTTTTTACTTTGATGACTGCTTTGCACACAGAAAAGGTGAATGGATGGATTCTACATGCCTAGTTCCCACCGTGAAGCATGGAGGAGGTGGTGTGATGGTGTGGGGGTGCTTTGCTGGTGACACTGTTGGGGATTTATTCAAAATTGAAGGCATACTGAACCAGCATGGCTACCACAGCATCTTGCAGCAGCATGCTATTCCATCCGGTTTGCGTTTAGTTGGACCATCATTTATTTTTCAACAAGACAATGACCCCAAACACCTCCAGACTGTGTAAGGGCTATTTGACCAAGAAGGAGAGTGTTGGGGTGCTACACCAGATGTCCTGGCCTCCACAGTCACCAGACCTGAACCCAATCCAGATGGTTTGGGGTGAGCTGGACCACTCACCGCTTCAATTTTGAATAAATCCCCAACAGTGTCACCAGCAAAGCCCCCCCACATTATCACACCTCCTCCTCCATGCTTCACGGTGGAAACCAGGCATGTAGGGTCCATCCGTTCACCTTTTCTGATTGCAAAGCAGTAATCAAAGCAAAAGGTGGCTACTGTGAAGAACCTAGAATGTAAGACATATTTTCAGTTGTTTCACACTTTTTTGTAAAGTGTAATGTATAATTCCACATGTGATAATTCATAGTTTTGATGCCTTCAGTGTGAATGTACAATTCTCACAGTCATGAAAATACAGAAAAATCTTTGAATGAGAAGGTGTGTCCAAACTTTTGGTCTGTACTGTATGTAAGAGTTCCACAATGGAACGCAAGGTGCAAATCAACATGTGTAGGGAATGTTAGAATGATCCCACAAAGTAAGCGAAGAATCAGTTTATACTGAAAAAGAAATGGGATGAGTGGGTGAATAAAATGGTGTGGCAGATGAATAATGATCTATTTATAGAATTGCCTTCTAACCTTCTAATGTTTTCATTTCCTGTTCTATCCAGATGTCACCGTATCCCAGAATTCCAAGCGTGGGAAGTTCACCAACCGCCATATTGGGACACCCAAGTGATGGGTGTCTCAATATGGAAACTGCTGCTGGTACCAACCTATTGCACGGTACCACCAGCGGGACACCGTCGCACCACACACACACACACACACTGTATATGCCGTACATACCACACACACACTCACACACACTCACACTCTATACACCGTACGCACCACACACAAACACACTCACACACTCACACTCTCACACACTCACACACTCACGCTAACATTCACACTCTCACACACACACTCACACACATGTGGTGCCCCGAGGGTCCAGTCACCACAGAGATGTTGCATCTCATCCAGAGGTGTGACACCTGACTCTCAGGTAAGGAGGAAGCACCCCTTAGACTCCAACACCGCATTCAACATACACGATGTTAGCTGCAGCTCTCAGGCTGGTTAGTAAAGGGTGTAGATGTTGGGTGTGTGGAGTCAGCTGCAGCATTAGGCTGCAGCATGTTAGATTAGAGATTGAGTCAGAGACAGGCAGGCAGTGTGTGGGTACTGGACTGACCTGCTGCTCCTCAGAGTCCACCTCAGGGAGCCTTGCTGAGGAGAGCGAAAGGGTCCAGGGCAAGACAGCACTGAGGCTGTGCCCCATCCTGAAGCAGGAGGACCAGGCGAACATCGGGGAACGGTCCCTAGACTAGTGGGAAAGTTCAGCTCCGCTAGTAACACCGAGAACAGTGGGTCTCTCCACGAGGCCACTAGCCACCATAATCTCACCGGGAGGAAGCTTAGGGGTCAAGTACGTGCAGGCACCGGACGGTGCTCTCCATCTCCAATAACTCAGTGGGAGATGCCGGGCCAGGACATCGGGCCAAAGCCTGTTAACTGAAAGGATCCGATACTACCTCGTCCGAGGGCTCTTTGGTGGCGTGGTGCATGGAAGTCAGGAGTGTAGCACCTACAGAAGAAGCCGGAAAGGAACATATTAAAAGGGAGTCTTTGGAAGTGCGACCAATTTACCTGAGGGTTGCTGGACCACTCTCTTGGAGGACACAGCGCCCGGCTGGCATCTGTAAGGAACAAACAGACTGTGAGTAAAACCCTGAAACTGCAACAGAACTGTTTCCCTGATTATTCCAGCGCCGCACACTCCCCTCTGCTACATCCCTCTGTACCATTGCTTTATCCTTCATCCATCTGCCCTGGGAGGACACAGCCTCACCTGTAGGAGACTTATCATCTAGCTGCACAACACCATCACTTCCAGAGGACCTGCAAAGCAGCGCTGGTCACCCTGACCAGGTACTACAGGTGGCGTCACGACAAACTACACGAACACTAATCCCCTGTAAATACATCCCCATCTATAGTGAGTGCCCAGGGCAACGGACCAAGCTGTGTGCTGCCTGTGACATCCCCCCCATAGAAGTTGACGGGCTCGGTGCCGAGTACCCACGGCCCTGGCGGGTGGCTCACACACACACTCATACATTTAGACTCTCACACTGACATACTCACACTCTCACACGCAAACCACTCACACACACACACTCACACTGACACTCACACACTCACATTCACACTCTCACAGTCATACTCACACACACTCACATTCACACTCATACTCACACACTCAGATTCTCACACTCACACACTCACACTCTCACACTCACATTCACACTCTCACACACTCACACTCTCACACTCACATTCACACTCTCACACAGTCACACTCACACACTTACACTCACACACTCACATTCACACTCATACTCACACACTCAGATTCTCACACTCACACTCTCACACTCACATACACTCACACATTCACACACACACTCAGATTCTCACACTCACATACACTCACACTCACACACTCACATTAACACTCACACACAGTCACACTCACACACTCAGACTCTCACACTCACATACTCAGACTCACACTCACACCACTCACACACTCACACACACTGACACTCACACACTTACACTAACATTCACACTCTCACAGTCACACTCACACACACTCACACTCACACACTCATACTCACACACTCACTCACATACACTCACGCTCTCACACTCATATTCACACTATCACAGTCACACACACTCACACACACACTCACACAATCACACTGATACTCACACACTCACACACTCATGCTCACAATCACACTCTAACACACACACTCACACACACATACAGTCACATTCACACTCACACACTCACTTAGACTCTCACACTCACACTCTCACATACACTCACACATACAGTCACATTCACACTCACACACTCACACACTTAGACTCTCACACTCTCACATACACTCACACTCACACACACTCACACACTCTCACACTCGCACTGACACTCACACACTCACATTCACACACTCACAGTCACACTCACACACTCACATTCACACTCACACACACACACTCAGACTCACACACTCACGCTCACACTCACACTCACCCACTCACACTGTCACACTAACACACACTCTCACTGTCACACACTCACACACTCTCACACTCATGCTCACACTTACACTCACACAGTCACACACTCTCTCACACACACTCACGCTCATGTGTGGCCCAGCTGCGCAAGGCACACATATCTCCTGGAAAATGCACAAGAAAGGTATTGTGAAGCCTGATATTCATTCACATCACACACTTCTCAACACTGCCACTAGAGGCATTTTCAGACTATTTAAGTAGTGTGACTTAGCAGAGATCAGATCAGTTGTGTGGAGGAGGAGAGGTGTTCAGTTCAGTCAGAGTTCAGTCAAGCCAGGGTGGCTCAGGAGTGAGTCATTCCATCCATCTAGAGTCAGATTAGTCATTCTAGTCTTGGGAGGAGATAAGACTGAGATCTGAAGGAGCTCATATATTGAAGTGGAGGCTAGTACGGGTGGAGATGAATCATCCTAGCCTAGTCAGAGCTACTCCTAAACCTGTTACCTCAGCACAAGCTGCCTGTGTTCCTTAAGGACGTGGAAGGCGACTCTCAGAGCGTGCATTGAAATCAGTTGACAGAAGTTCCTGATAGCCACTCGAAGTGGGGTCTAAGAAGGAAAAAAGGAAAGGAATCACAGCAGTCACAACATCGAGTTAACTGAGGACAGGTCAGTGAGCACTGGAAGGAAAGCTGACATTTACACCATTGCTACTCGTGCTTATGTTAAGGGCGAGAGCAGGGCGAAAGGCAAGTGGAGAAAGAGAGAAGTAAGTGATTCAGGTGACAGATCACCTGCACTTAGTAAACCGGACACCGGGGTCCGAAGCGTTGCTAGTGCTTCACGCCTAGTAATAAGAAACACCGGAGGCCTAGCTGGACTTCAGGTCACAGGAGGCAGCCCAATGTGTCGATACGTAACTGGAGTCAGGAGAACAGGAGTCTAGCGGGACGCTGCAGAAATAGACTTAGTTCTACCACAGAAAAGGCTCTACCACTATGTCGGCCAGGCGTAGTTGCTATTGAAAGAGTTAACTTGACTTCATGCAAGTTTGTACTCACATACACATTAAGGAGAAAGGAGGCCTTAAACCTGCTCAGCAATATCCCGAATGTGCATTCTCCAACCTGACCAGCTTACCGGGACATACCTGCAACATCTACAAGTAAAGGTATGGAAAGAGATTGCATTGTGTGTGACTGAATTCTTATCTGCACCCTGCATCACCACCATAGACTCAGAGGGACCAGTCCCACCTGTGGGGGACCTAACACCTAGCTGCCATAACATCCCCTCAGAGATCTACCCTGCAGCGCTGGTCAATCAGATCAGAAACCACAGGTGGCGTCACGAACTATAACTACAATCCCCTGTAAATATTCCCCCATTGTATGAGCGCCCAGGGCCACGGACCGAGCTCTGCTGCCAGTGACATTCCCCATAGACTTCCATGGGCTCGGTGCCGAGTACCCCATAACCCTGGTACCACCCCACTTGGTGTGCGCGACTCACTCACACTCACACTCACACACTCACATTTACACACTCAGACTCTCACACTCACACATACTGAGACTCTCACACTCACACTCTCACACTCAGTCACACACTCACACTCATGTTCACACTCACAGTCACTCACACACTCATGCAACCTCTTGTGTGGTACCACCAGCGGAACACTGTTGCAAACACATTGCCGACGAGATCAGCCGAATGAGTCACTGGCTGCCGCCAACTCTGTACAGGAGCACATGCGCAGTTTTACTGTGACCACCGCTATCTGTCTGCAAAAAGATGGTGGCGGTCTGATTTACTACGAATTACACTCAGGTACAGTGAATCATTCGGCTGATCCCGGCGACAGATGCGCGACGTGTCTACAGGCAGAGGAAGCAGGTCACATTAATGGGGTTTTCCCACGAACGAAAGTTCATTTTAAAAATTGTCTGTGTCTGACCGTGTACGGAGCATACCACATCTCCTGGGCTGGGGAGGCAGCAAAAGACAATACTGACATTACAGCAGGGGATCACAGAGGATTCATTTTGTGAGGTAAAATATTTCATTGACTGTTTTTAAACAATATTTTACCTCACAAAATGTATCCTCTGCGATCTCCTGCTGTAATGTCAGTATTGTCTATTGCTCCCTCCCCTGCCCAGTAGCCGTGGTATAGCACATGGGGTACACAGGTAAAAGAAGAGATCAGATGAGAGGAGAAGACAGCAGATGGGAGAGAGAGAATGCGCACAGGGGTGAGAGAGACAGAGGACAGTGGGGATACAGCTCAAACGGGACAGCACAGGAAGGAGAGAGACAGCAGACAAGGGGGAGAGCACATGAGGGGAGAACACAGCACAGGGAGGAGACAACTCAAACGGGACAGCACATGAGGGGAGAACACAGCACAGGAAGGAGAGAGACAGCAGACAAGGGGGAGAGCACATGAGGGGAGAACACAGAACAGGGAGGAGACAGCTCAAACGGGACAGCACATGAGGGGAGAACACAGCACAGGAAGGAGAGAGACAGCAGACAAGGGGAGAGCACATGAGGGGAGAACACAGCACAGGGAGGAGACAGCTCAAACGGGACAGCACATGAGGGGAGAACACAGCACAGGAAGGAGAGAGACAGCAGACAAGGGGGAGAGCACATGAGGGGAGAACACAGCACAGGGAGGAGACAGCTCAAACGGGACAGCACATGAGGGGAGAACACAGCACAGGAAGGAGAGAGACAGCAGACAAGGGGGAGAGCACATGAGGGGAGAACACAGCACAGGAAGGAGAGAGACAGCAGACAAGGGGGAGAGCACATGAGGGGAGAACACAGCACAGGGAGGAGACAGCTCAAACGGGACAGCACATGAGGGGAAAACACAGCACAGGAAGGAGAGAGACAGCAGACAAGGGGATAGCACATGGGGTAGACAGGTCAAAGAAGAGCACAGACGGGAGAAGTCAGCACATGGGGAGAGAGAGAGTGGATAGGTGGGTGAGCACATGGGGGGAGAGATTCTCAACGCTGCAAAGCCTGCCCCCATTGTGACCTTACCACCCTCCCGATACAATAGCCTCCATCTAGTAAGTAAATAAAATATAAATGATGGGGCATGGAATGAATGAAGGGGAACAAAAGTGTATAAAATATGAATAAAAACTTAAGAATAAAAGGGGAGACTTTGAGTTGGAAAGGATCACATTGATGGAACAATTTGATATGATGGTTAAGGGTCTTTAGTTGGGTAAGATCGGTAATTTCAAGCACACCCATAATGTCAAGGACATGTTCACAGGTCCTTCTTCTGAGTTCTCTGGTGGTGAGGTCTATGTAAATTTTACTGCATGGGCAGCGGGCGCTGTAGATGACTCCACAAAATAATCATTCAAAGCTCCATGTACCCAAGACGCTCGGAACAATAAATGATATAAAACTGGAAAAAAAGGTGGTGTCCAAAGGGTAGACTTCCAAAAAGTCAATGTACTATAAAACAAAATAAATTAATGGAAACCAGGAAAAGTAAAGAGTACAGAGCAGAAAATAAGATATATTCAAAGAGTCCAAAATGGAAGCAATTCTAATCCTGAACTGGGAGTTTTATCAGGCACATGAAGATGATTGTCCAAGTCGGGATCGTAAAAGAATTTTGGAGCTGTTAGACACAAAGCTCTTCATCATTTGCATACGTAACAAACAATACATTACAGATTACTTTAGATTGGTGCGCAAAAAATGATTAAAACCTAATTGTTTTCGTTCTATAGTTTATGGATGAATGAATACATTTCCTTTTACTGTGAATTCTAGGGTGTATACTTCCTTTCTGACACTAGATGTCCCCGTGGTCATGTTTCGGCATAAGACACTGCCGTCATACTGTAGTGTTGGCTCAGATTATCTCCGTCTCGTTATTTGTGTTGAGCGCTCGCACTTTATATATCCAGAATTCTGTACTTGTGTAATCTCATCAGTCTAAAGTTTATGTAAGGTTCTTTGTACATGTTCCTGAAACTCAGTTTGTTCGTCAGCCATTTTACTTTCTGTCTTGCTGCAGCTATCTTGCCCTCAGTCAAAATGGAGTTTCCAGCTTGCATGTTCCCGCCCTGATTCTCTCCTTTTGCTTCTTAAGCAGCCACAGCTGAGCAATCAGTGCTTCAGAATCTAGCCTGCAGTGAACCTGTGACCTGACTCCTAAAGCTTTGGACCTTGTACTCCAGCTATTCCTACTGAGGAACTCTGAAGCACTTGTGGACTCTGAACCCTGCTCTTTGAAAGACCCACGTTTGCATGGACTTACGGTAACAGAGAAGAAGATCCTGAACCTGTTGTGGAGAGTGATTGCTGAGCTTAGATTACTCTGGCCTGCTGTGTCTCCTGCTTCTGTGTCTGCAAACTGTGTGACTATTTTTGCCAACTTGTATGAAGTAATACAAGACCTTCTATATCAAACCTGTGTCTCATGTATTTTCATCGCACCCAAGCACAAGACACTATATGAACTGTACTCCTTACATTACAAGATTCTGAAGCCAAAACGTTAGTGTCTGCTGGGTCTGGAAAGGCTGTGTCTGCTGTACTGTGGATATCGGATGTCCGGTTGTACTTTCTGTGATGACAGTGGTTGTGACTTCTCACAACCATTCCAGGTGAGCAATTCCCTTAAGTGTTTTTTTTTCTGCAGTGTTACCACAGGTAAACACTATTGTTTTTTTTTTTTTTCTTTTCTCTTTTTTGTCTGCTGTAACTGTGGATATCAGATGTCCGGGTGAACTTTCTGTGATGATAGTGGTTGTGACTTCTCACAACCATTCCAGGTGAGCAGTTCCCTTAATTTTTTTTTCTCTCTGCAGTGTTACCACAGGTAAACACTATTGGTTTTTTTTTTCTCCTCTCCTCTTCTTCCAGTACTCCTGTCTTAAAAGATCTGGAAAATGGAGGCCCGCCTAAAGGAACTTTGCGGAGTGACTGATAATATCCTTGCAGATTTGCAGAATATAAAGACCCGTTTTTCAAGCCTACAGGACCTCACTAATCACAATTTGCAAGTGTTTGGACAGACTGCCCAGGATTTGCGAGCCAGGATTGAGGTTCTAGAAGGGCGAGTCCAGGCTCCTGCCGTAGCCCCGAGTTCTGGGATTCCCAAGTTGCCCCCTTTTCGTTTTGGCGGTGAACGTGAGAAATTCAGGGGGTTTATTAATCAATGCAATCTTTTTTTTTCTGCACATGCTTCACAATTTCCCACTGAACGATCTAAGGTGCTTACTATAATTATGTTGCTTACCAACAAGGCTTTGATGTGGGCAAACCCTCTGATTGAGACTGAGGATGATTGTTTGAATCACCTTGATGCTTTTATTTCAGCTATGGGGCAGGTGTTTGATGACCCCAATCGAGGTGCAACAGCTGAAGCAGCCATGTTAGCTTTGCGCCAAGGTAAGCACTCGGTAGCTGAATATGCCTTGGATTTCAGGAGATGGGCCCTTGATACCACCTGGGACAGTTCCGCCAAAAATCTATTTTTCGAAAGGGGTTATCTCCACTGATTAAGGATGAACTTGCTCGTGCCGACCCTCCCACTGCGTTAGGTGACTTTATTAACTACTGCATCCGTATTGATACTCGTCTGACTGAACGCAGGCAAGAGAGATGGTTCGAAAGCAATCGCACTAACCTTTTCCTACCTTCCTCTCCAGCTAAGGAACCTTTGAGTAGGATCACACGGGAACCTGAACCTGAACCCATGCAGGTAGACTCTTTACAACGACGGGTTAGTGATGCACGCAAGGAACATCGTTTTAAGGAGAATCTATGTTTCTATTGTGGTAAGTCAGGGCACTTCATTATAAACTGCCCCAGCCGTTCTCGTAAGACTACTGCAGCACTCATTCATTGTGAGTGTTGCGAGAGGGGATCTGTCAGGTCCGAGCCTCAGGCTCCAGAGAGATCTGCAGCAACAGATCTTGATTTCTCGGACTTAAACTCCGTTACCTCTGAGGACGTTGACTGTGTAAACGCTGCCATTTTTCAAGTTTCCTCAGTGGTGTCCCAGCTGAGTTGTAAGAAAAACAATTCTCATTGCTTTCTTTCCATCAAACTCTGGGTTGACTCAGCTTGGGTGTCTAGCTCTGCTATGATCGACTCAGGGGCAAGTGGAAATTTTATGGATGTCTCCTTTGCTCTGAAACAGGGGATACGTTCAGTGAAGAAGGCTACTCCAGTACAGATGGAAACTGTGGATGGCTCCCTGCTGACCTCTGGACCAGTGGATCAGGAAACAGAGCCTTTGAGGGTTCTTATGGGTAAAGATCATCAAGAGAAACTGTCCTTTATGCTTATCTCTTCTCCCCACTTTCCCATTATTCTAGGGCTACCATGGCTGCAGGCTCAGAATCCTACCATTAACTGGGAGACCAAGGAATTACACTTTCCAGAGAAACAGATGAGTCCAAAAGTTTCAGCTTGCTCTGTTCCTAAAGGAACCATGTCAGTCCCTGAACTACCAGCTGTATACCAGGACTATGTGGATTTATGTGACAAGAAGAACGCTGACCAGCTTCCTCCTCACCGTCCATATGATTGTCCAATTGAATTATTGCCTGGAGCAGAGATACCTTTTGGTAAGATCTACCCCCTGGCGGGGCCCGAGCTAAAGGCTTTAAAGGATTACATAGACGAAAATCTAGCCAAGGGCTTCATACGCCCCTCTTCATCTCCTGCAGGTGCACCCATCTTCTTTGTAAAGAAGAAAGATGGATCTCTGAGACCATGCGTAGACTATAGGGAACTCAATAAGGTTACTATTAGAAACCGTTATCCATTGCCTTTAATCCTGAGTTATTGGAGAGAGTGCGACATGCCAAAATTTTCTCTAAACTAGATCTTCGTGGGGCCTATAACTTAGTCCGTATTAGACCTGGGGATGAATGGAAGACTGCATTCAGGTCACGCTATGGACACTTTGAATATCTAGTTATGCCTTTTGGTCTGAGTACCGCCCCAGCCACTTTCCAACACTTGGTGAATGACATCTTCAGGGATCTCCTAGATACATTCGTGGTAATTTATTTGGATGATATTCTAATTTTTTCTAACTCCACAGAGGAACATCATGGACATGTGAGAATGGTCTTGGAACGTCTAAGACAAAATCATCTTTACATCAAACTTGAAAAGTGTGAATTCCATAGGACCGAAATTCAATTTCTGGGGTATGTACTGTCTACACAAGGAATTAGTATGGATGGAAGCAAAACCCAAGCCATCAAGGATTGGCCAAGTCCTAGAAATGTGAAGGAGGTACAGCGCTTCATCGGGTTTGCCAACTTCTATAGACGTTTCATTAGAAATTTCTCTGAGGTAGTGTCACCTATCACCCAACTTACCCGGAAAGAGTCTAGGTTCTCCTGGACTCCCCAAGCCCAGGAAGCATTTTCCCGTCTAAAAGATAAATTTACCACTGCACCTATCCTAGTACATCCCAACCCCGAGCTTGCCTTCATAATAGAGGTGGATGCTTCAGACTGTGCCGTTGGAGCTATACTCTCTCAGAGAACAGGTGAGAAGAATGTCTTGCATCCCTGTGCCTTCTTTTCCCAGCAGTTGTCTTCGGCTGAGAGGAACTACGATGTGGGCAATAGAGAGTTGTTGGCCATTATTGCCGCCTTCAAAGAATGGAGACACCTTCTTCAGGGAGCTGCACAGCAAATAGTCGTCCTGACAGACCATCGTAACCTTGAGTTTATCAGGTCGGCTAAGTGCCTGACTCCTCGCCAGGCTCGCTGGAATCTTTTCTTAAACCAATTTAATTTTATCATTTCTTATAGACCAGGATCGCGCAATGGAAAGGCTGATGCACTCTCTAGGATTTACTCAGCAGAGACACGTCCAATTACTCCTCCTAAGACTATTCTTCCTGACTCTAGATTCCTAGGAGTAATTCATAATCAAGACCTACTTAAGGACATCAAGGAAGCATACCATGCGGATTCCTTTTTGGCACAACCCCCAAGGGACGTAAGTCTTGTCTTTAAGAATGGTGTGTGGATTCAGGGACAACGCCTGTATATTCCTGAAACAGTCAGATTGAGAGTATTGCAACTCATTCACGATTCCAAGATAGCTGGGCATAGAGGAATTCTAAAGACACAGGAATTTCTCTCTCGTTTCTTTTGGTGGCCCACTTGCAGGAAGGATGTTTTAAACTATGTCACTTCATGTGAAGTCTGTGCAAGATGCAAAACACCTCGCTCCTCACCAACTGGTCTGTTACAGCCTCTTCCCACCCCGTCCCGCCCGTGGGGATCCATTTCTATGGACTTCATTGTGGAGTTACCAACCTCTCAAGGGAAGAACACCATTCTAGTGGTGGTTGACCGTCTAACAAAGGCAGCTCATTTTATCCCTTGTGTCGGCTTACCCACTGCAAAACAGACATCAGATTTGATGATTAAAGATGTGTTTCGCTTACATGGAGTACCGGATGAGGTTATTTCGGATCGAGGGGTGCAATTCACTTCTAGGTTTTGGCAAAATTTCTGTGCAGCATTGGACATTAAAGTAAACCTTTCTTCTGCTTTTCATCCCCAGACTAATGGACAGACCGAACGAACCAATCAAACCCTGGAGCAGTATCTCCGCTGCTTTATCTGCCACCTACAGGATGATTGGGCGGATCTACTTCCATTAGCTGAGTTCTCGTATAACAACTCTCAGAGTGCCTCCACTAAGCAGTCTCCTTTTTACTCTAATCTAGGTTATCATCCTAACATTCTACCACGATTTCCCATAGAAACGCCTTTACCAGCAGTGGCTGAAAGAATCACGTCTTTACAGAAGAATATGGATCTTCTAAAGGAGAATCTGGAATCGGCTCAGGAAAGGTACAAGAAAGCAGCAGATAAATTTCGTAAACCTGCACCAGCTTTCAAGGTAGGAGACTTGGTCTGGCTGTCAACCAGAAATCTTAAGTTAAGGATTCCATCATCTAAGTTGGGACATAAGTACATTGGACCCTATAAAATCAGTAAAATTATAAGTGCCGTTGCTTGTCGTCTTCAACTGCCCAGAACTATGAGAATTCACCCTGTCTTTCATGTATCCCTACTAAAGGCTGCGACACCCAATACGTTTCCTGGACGTTCTTCTCCTTGCCCTGACCCAGTGCTAGTCGATGGTCAGGAAGAATTTGTGGTGGAAAGGATTTTAGATTCCAGGTTGTATAGAAATCAGTTACAATATCTGATTAAATGGCAGGGCTACCCAGTGGAGGACAACTCATGGGAACCAGTCAATAACGTTAATGCTCCTCGCTTGCTCCGTCAGTTTCATCAGAGGTACCCACACAAGCCTGGCCTGAGGTCATCCGGAGGTTGTCCCTAAGGGGGGAGTAATGTAAGGTTCTGTGTACATGTTCCTGAAACTCAGTTTGTTCGTCAGCCATTTTACTTTCTGTCTTGCTGCAGCTATCTTGTCCTCAGTCAAAATGGAGTTTCCAGCTTGCATGTTCCCGCCCTGATTCTCTCCTTTTGCTTCTTAAGCAGCCACAGCTGAGCAATCAGTGCTTCAGAATCTAGCCTGCAGTGAACCTGTGACCTGACTCCTAAAGCCTTGGACCTTGTACTTCAGCTATTCCTACTGAGGAACTCTGAAGCACTTGTGGACTCTGAACCCTGCTCTTTGAAAGACCCACGTTTGCATGGACTTACGGTAACAGAGAAGAAGATCCTGAACCTGTTGTGGAGAGTGATTGCTGAGCTTAGATTACTCTGGCCTGCTGTGTCTCCTGCTTCTGTGTCTGCAAACTGTGTGACTATTTTTGCCAACTTGTATGAAGTAATACAAGACTTTCTATATCAAACCTGTGTCTCATGTATTTTCATCGCACCCAAGCACAAGACACTATATGAACTGTACTCCTTACATTACAGTTTATGTGATCAAAAAAACTGTACCGGCATCTAATGCCTTGTGATGTGAATCCCAACAATGCCACCCTATAATAACAAAAACTCACATTGTTTGTTAGACATGTCTAAGAATGAGCAACTAAGACTTAAGAACAAAGTCAACCAGATTTCACCCAAACATTCGGCAATAGAAAAGCTTTTCCCAACACACAGAAGAACCAAAGCCTCCCTATAACAAGCCCTGTCTAGACTCTCCGTACTCTCTCTTGTCTCCTCGGTCCCTTCCTTGCCACATCTCCAGCGCTCTCCTGTCATCCACCACTCCGTTGTGGTCCTTGACATCACGATACATGATACCACCACTAATCCTGAGGGTAAGGAGTGCGCTGAGATACCCTCGTCTCCAATCCAGATGAACGAACTTGAAGACGTAGTATAAGTGGCATAAGCAATTTCTGTGAGTCATTATACACAGTATTCAGACCAGCCCGTGCACCAGCAGAGCAGAGAACCAGTCTGACGACCGGAGAGGATTATGCAGAAGCATCTCAAGCTCAATATCAATGCCATAGGACAGGGTTCCCCAACTCCAGTCTTCAAGGCCCACCAAGTACAGGTCGTGTTTTCAGGATTTCCTTTATATTGCACAGGTGATGCAATTATCACCTGGGCAATACTAAGGAGATCCTGAAAACATGACCTGTTGGTGGGCCTTGAGGACTGGAGTTGGGGAACCCTGCCATAGGAGATAATTTGCAAATAAATTCAAAGAAGACAAGCTGACGGAGCGCCAGGCCGGCGGTCAACACAAACATAAAATAATGGGGGTCCGATGCAGCTCCTGCCGGGTGCCTCGAGAGAGAGGAGAAAAAAAAATGGAATGCAGGAAACTCCGGTCACAAGGGAGATTAAATTTTCTTTGTTTATTTAAATCCACAACAGACGGCTCCGTCTTCATCAGGTGGCAATTTTTAATCTCCTCTTCTGTGTCCTTTGCGCTCCCTTGTGACCGGAGTTTCCTGCATTCCATAGGAGAGAATTTGGACTCTTTTGCATTTTAGTCTTCTAAAATTTAAGAGTGGCGAGCTCGCCTGTCACACCTTGGAGGTTTTGTCATTCCTGGCAGCCAGTATTCTCTCAGAACGTGTCTTCAGCGCTGTTGGTGGTGTCCTGACGGATAAGTGCATCCGGCTGTCCCCTGAAACTGTGGACCGCCTAACTTTCATCAAAATGAACAAGTCATGGCTCTCCATTGACTGTTGCACCCCAATCGCAGACTGGGCAGACTAGCTGATGGAATAGTTTTTAGTGTCCTGCATTGATCCCTCGTTATTGCAGTCTGTCACACCCTTGTCATGACTTCTGTGCCTGCTGTTGCTACTGCTGATGATGTTTCAAACAGTTTTTTGAAATGTGGAGACTCCAAGTTGGGTCTCCATCTGGAGGGTCTACACTTACTTTCAACTCAACTACCTGTGTTACTATTCTTACATTTTTCTACCCATAGTACTGTATGAAACTGATGTTTGTGCCGTTTAAGTGTGGCAAGGAAAAAAAAAAGCTGCTGCATGAGGTATCAGGGCTCCCAGGAAAGAAGGCCTACACTGCTCTCTTATTCATCAGGTCCTTATTTTAAACTTCAATACAAAGCTGTAAATGCTGGCCCAGGCCCTGATACCTCAGGCATGGCTCATGGGTGACTGCTGTTGTGCCATTATAAATTTTCTACTGTGGGTCAATTAATCAGTCAACCACCTGTGTTTCTTTACTTACATTTTACTATCACTATTAATCTAAGAAATTGATGTTCGTGCCATCTGAGTTTGACTTGGAAAAAAAAATTGGAGGTGTTGCATGAGGTATCAGGACACCCTGCAAAGAAGGCCTACACGAAGATGGTCCGTGTACCTTCGAAACGCGTTGGAACGTTTTTTTGCCCCTTCCTGCCTCTTGTACTACGGTACTACGGTGACGTCACCCATTTTTTGTCCCGCCCCCGTCCTGTCCATCTCGTACTAGCGGCGCCTCGTGGCCTGAGGACGCCGCGCTACTTCCGGACTCTGAGTTTCCCAGTCTCGCTGAGTTGCTCCAGCAACAGGGAGGACGCTCCCTGCCTCGGTCCATTCGGTTTGCTACATCTGGGCGCGCGGTCCGACCACCATCTGTACTGAGCCTGGACTTCCTCCTCTCCAACCCAGCCCTCTGCTGATGTGACAGTAAGTGTTCTAAACCAACACTTGTATGTATGTCAGCTAAATAATCTGCCACTATTATACCGCTATTCATCCAGCAGTTTTTTCACTTTGTGGGGACATTTTTGTATGGTTCTATTGAGGTAGAGGCGCAGGTAGTTGATTGTGAGGTCTTACATGAAGCTTCAATTTAAAGCTCTAAATGCTGGCCCAGACTCTGATACCTCATGCTTGACCCATGGCTGACTGCTGCTGTGCCATTTGCAAATTTTTACTGTGGGTCAATTGATGCCAGTTTTCCTGGTGTCTGTCCCTAATTTAACTGTTTGGGAAATGTTTTTTCACCCCTTAAGTTGTTGTGTATACGTTTGGCTTGGCCTCCCATAGAATTTAATGGGGTTCAGGTACGTTCGTCGAACTGAACCGAACCTTGAAAGATTCACTCATCTCTAATCAGAAGGCGATGTGTATAATTCAGACAAGAGATATGTGACCCGGCGATGAAGAATCCGCTGCACCCTCAGAGGTCTTGTTTGTATAAAACTTCCATTTTATTGAAAAATTGTTAAAAAATGTATAAAAGCACAGTTACATGCAGTCAGATCAAACCAGAGGACATCTAGAGCGACATGTTTCGGCCTTAGTCATGGTCTCACTGAACAGACACAAATAAACATTAAGTAGCTACAAGAAGCAAGTCCAACATCTCCAGTGTCAGACATGTTCCCCTCACATTAAACATATGGGAAAAAGAGGAAACTAATTATAGCTAGCGAGAGAGGGCTAACACCTCATCTCCTGTTTGAATCATAGACCTCCTGCCGTGAACAGGTGACTAAAACGGGATATCTGCTGGAGAAAAAGTCCAGGGGTTTCCTTTGTTCCAAGAAAGAAGCATCCTGGGTTCAAAGGATTATTTTGAGCGTTAAGGACGCTGTTTTCATTGTGTAGATATGAATATTGGAACTTTGTATAGATCCGATAATAATGGGATGTAGCGAAGGGATAAACAGAACATGTTCACTCATATCACTGTCAGGCCATTAGAACCCTTCCAACTTAATAGCGTTCCAAATGGTGGTGCTATAGGTTCTATACATGTCGTGTTTCATCCCTATAGAGAGATAAAATCGTGATAATGAACATGACGAAAATATCTCCTGCCTGGGACCTCCAGGGGTGAAGATATCCTTTAGGTTGGGGATCTCATAAAATTCTGAAGAGTCAAGCACATTCTGCAATCAGCCCCCACATGAGCTCATCAAGGAAGTATGTGGGCATAACTTTAAGCCAATGAAAAGTGGTGTTTGGATCGGGGTCATTTGTCTGCTCTTGGCAAGCATAGTTTGCTGGCTGTGGTTCTGTTCATTTTCCCAATGGGGGCGCTTTTCTCCTCTAAGCCCTGATCCATTTCCATGACACAGGTAGTAATTCTCTTCTGTTATTCCTTTCTATTACCGAACCTCTGAAGCCATATGCTACCTGTAATGGGCTTCCAATTCACCTGTATAAACGATTGGTGGTGGCAGCTAGTAGTGGTTGCTTTTTTTGTTATTGTGGAGCTGGCAGTGACAGCACTGGGGTATATGTATATATATGTATGTACAGTATATATTCCATGCTTTGGAATCGGCGAGATATATACCATATGCTCATTGGGATTTCTCCAATAACCGATCTAGTAGTGGAAGCAGCCACGGCCTCGTCCATTACTTGTCAGTCAATTGCTCTGCATTCCATGACATATTAGTGACAGCGGTTGGATCTGTGTGATCTCTCTGGTGTCATCTGTGACAAAGTGGTAACAGTGGTGGGGTCTTCTTGACACCCCCCAGCTGTATATCAATGACAGTATCCTTGAGGCTGATGGAGCGTACCATAGTGAGGAGAAGTTGGTGATCCACATTGTTGAATGCTGCGGAGAGATCCAGGGCAATCAGCAGGGAGTAGTGACCATTAGATTTATACGTTCATAGATCATTAAGATACTTTAGTGAGGGCAGTTTCAGTAGAGTGTAAAGAGCAGAAAAACTAGAATTTAGAGGGTCAAGAAGAGAGCGACCTGAGAGATAGCGGATTAGACGGAGTGGACCAAGTGTTCCAGAAGTTGAGAGATGAAGGGAAGATTACAGACAGGTCTATAGGTAGCAGCACAGTTTTGGTCGAGGGCGGAGTTTTTCAGTAATGGATGTATGATGGCGTGTTTTAATGAGGATGGAAAGATACTGGATGAGAGAGAAGTTAAATATTTTAGTTAGATAAGCGGTGACAGAAGGAGAAAGGGACTGGAGGAGATGTGAGGGAATAGGGTCACTGGTGCAGGTTGTGGGGCGAGAAAATGCGAAGATCCTGGTCAATTCTTCCATGACCAGTTCAATGACAGTTCTAGCTGCAGAGTAAGAGGGAAGATAATGCATATTAGGGAATTGGGAGAAAATTTCCTATTGGATATGGTCAATTTTTTCTGTGATATAATTGGCCATATCGTCAGCACAGAGATCCGTGGTTGGGGCCTGAACTTTGAGAAGGGAATGAAAAGTGTCAACGAGACATTTAGGATTGTTGGATAGTGAAAGTAGGTTTGTTTGGAGAGGTGAAGGGCAGATTTGTATGCTTTAAACATAAAATTATAATTGATGAAATCTTCGGGTAGATTGGATTTTAGACGTTCGGTGCACCTGGAGCACCGCTGCAGGAAACGTGTTTGCAGCGTTTGCCAGGGTTGTCGCCATCTATGCTGAGTTGTTCTATGTATAGGAGGTGCAGCTTAATCCAGGGCACTTTGCATTGCTTCATTATAATGTTTCAGTGCAGAGTCAGGACATGAGAGGGAGGAGATTGGGGCCAATGATGACTGCAAATTATTCATAAGTTTCTGGGTGTTAATAGCACTTGTATTTCTAGTATAGTATTCAAATTCTAGATAAATCATATAAAATATAACTTTTAATATAGATATAAATATACAAATACACAAAATTATTAATTATTACCCCAAGGACAAGAGTCTGTGTTGTTTTTGGTAGAGAGAACCAAAAGAAGGGAAAAATCACTCTAATATGTCACCCTACTTACCAGCGGCTGTTGACGCCCTCAGTTCTGCGCAGTGGCCGGCTGTCCCTCCCTCTCCCTGAAAGACCCTGTAGAGATAAAGGGTGCACAGAAACTTAACAGTAAAGTACTATATGTTTAATAATCAGGTAAATGTAGTACCCTACTTCTGATATACCATATGGCACGTGTAATAGGAAACAGACACACAATGTCCTTTTAACAGAAGGTTGAGAAGGTTCAGGCAGATATCTATACTGCACATATTCCCAGATCCTAAATATACTGATGAAGATCGGGCTATGTGCAATAAGAATATGCACTTTTGTTAATAATCACATAAGGGACCCTTTTGC
>JARQOD010001990.1:0-33343 GCA_033576555.1 Oophaga sylvatica | reverse complement strand
TATTTAAGCCTTTGGGTATTAGAGTATCTAAATGAAATATCCATTTACTTTCGGCTCTGGACATTTGCTTTATAAAATCCCTTTTCCTCCAGTGGGGAAGGACAATCTCAATTCCCATTATTATCATATCTCACCATGCTTCCATGATATTGTAGGAAATGTTTTGGACAGGGGGTGTCCCTTAAATTTATTTTTGATGTTCCTAATGTGTTCATTTATTCTCACATACTTGGGGTGATTGGTGCACCCTTCATATAATTTATTACAGGGACATCTAATGGTATAAATCACTCCTGACGTGGTGCAGGTAATAAAATTCGCGATTAGTAATGATACCGTCCAACATTTCTTTATGAAGAACTCTGTCCTTAGATACCTAATTAACTAGCTTTGTCAAATAGGGGACCAATTGTTGAGCGTGTAGTCTATAATACTACAGTATAACAGTGTGTAATCTATAATACTACAGTATAACAGTGTGTAGTCTATAATACTATAATAGCGTTTAGTCTATAATACTAGTTATTTTTAAGTCCATCGTTTTTGGGAGATTTGCCTTTAAGATAATTAATTGTATCTAAAATCTCTAATTAATCAGGGGCATTTAAGTTAGATAATTCATCTTGTTTTAATGATGGTAATTGGATCTTGACCAAAAAGTCATTAAGCAAAATTCTGGACGTTTATTGCTTATCTGTATCATTTTTCAGATTATAAAGGTTTTTATAAAATAGAGCAAAGGCTTCCAAAATATCCTTTGGATGTTTACATAATTGACCCTCGCCGTTCCTAATTGTGTTAATTCTAGTTTTATTTCTCGACAGTCGACTGTCCTTTACTGTTAATAAATAATTTACCCGTTTTATGAATTGAATAATAGAAGTTTGTTTTAGCTGACTGAACAGTGTTATCGTATTCTTCCTATAAAACAGTTGTAAGTTCAATTCTAAGTGTAAGAATTTCTTAATGCAAATTATAAAGAGGGTTGTCAATTAGAGCCGTTTCCAATTCTTCAATTTTTTTCAAAATATAATTTTTTTTCCTATTACGTTTTTTATTTCTGCTGCTTAGCTGAATAAATAATCCCCACATAACCACCTTATGAGTTAAAGATAAAGTATGTATGGAAATCTGTATCATTTTCCTTATAGTCGTTCAGTAAGGTATTTTCTATCTCTTTTTTATGTTTAGGGCAAAGGAATTATGTCTGTCAGAAAAATGTGTTTATTCCACCAAGGATGAGTTCAGATACCTGAATACATTGAAAAGATGTCTTCCTTAGCTAGCCATGGATCAAGCGTCTGGCAAAGTTGCCTTGATTTAGTCGAAGAATCGAGGATACCACTGGGCACAACGTTACAGTCGCCAAATATCACCAAGTCAAATTTTTGATGTTCATGAATTATCTTTAATACTTTATTGAAAAAGGTGATCTGACCTTTATTTGGAGCAGATACATTTACTAATGTGAAAATGTTGTCGTTAATCTTGCATACAAGAACGATATACCGTCCATCTTGTCATTCATTTCTGATAAACCTTCAGAGGAAACTGTTATGAATGTAATCAGGAGTTATTGGCCATGAAGTGGGCCTTTGAAGAGTGGAGACATTGGCTGGAAGGAGCCAGCTCTGCCACCTTGATGTCTCCATTTTTCTGCAATTTTGGGTTTCACCCTCGATTTTCTTCGGTACAGGCGGAGGCTTCTGTCTGTCCGGGTGTTGACTCTGTTGTGGCTCCTACCAGCCAATGTCTCCACTCTTCAAAGGCCCACTTCATGGCCAATAACTCCCGATTACATTCATAACAGGAAACTGAGTTTTTTTTATAAGGATAGTAACTCTTGATTTTGTTTTAGTGTGTGAGGATGCAAAAGAGTAAGGAACATTTTTATTAGGTAATTTAGGGGGATTCATTGAGGAAAATTTGGTTTCTTCTAGCCCAATGATATCCATTTTAGAATTATTTATTACTTTCCATGTCATTAATCTTTTTGGTGTGGTGTTGAATCCATAGACAGTAAATGAAAGAAAGTTAAGACTCATTTATAATGAATATAACATTGGCAATAACACTCAGATAAACAGACGTATTACTCAAATATTCGAATGAGATAAAAAGATTATGATGATCCTTACATTAATCTTACATCCGAAAAAAATCCCTCTGAAAAAAATCCCACTGAAACAGTAATCCAACATACATTAAAGAGCAAATAAACTGCCTCCCCAAAGTTCCGGAGGATCCTGTTGAAATATAAGTCTCCATTAGGGTCGAGAGTCGTGGTAAACCAACATCCGAGCCTTGTGTTGGAGATGGCTAACTTTTTAATCATCACTCCTAAAGGAAAAATGCAATCTGTAGCCGGATTGCTTGTGATAGTTCCGGTTAGATCATGTAGAACCTACATTCAAATCAGTCAGTATTTTTAGTCCTTCTTCTGGACTCATAATAGGAGTAATTTTCCCCTGATGCATGACTGGGATTTTGGTACGGAATCTCCAACGATAGGATATGCTCTTTTGTCTAAGAATTTGCGCAACTTTCTAGAAGGATTTCCTTTTATTTAGTGTCTCTTTTGAAAGATCTGTGAACACTTTGAGAGCCTGGCTTTTTTTTTGCTAGTCTTGAAAATTGAAGTAAAAATTGCTAGAATTTGGTGGGATCTGCAAATTTTATGTAATTTGATTCAAAGTTGATCCACAGCAGATTGTTTTAATAATCTCTAGTGGCTAATGCCGCCATTCTCCACCAATCTGTTAAGAAAGAATAAGGTTAAGTTCACACTAGATGTTTTTTCAGCATTTTTTTCTGTAGCAAAATCTGATCTCTTGGCAGGAAAAAAGCTGCAGAATAAAAGCATGTTTTCCATGTTTTTTCTGCTTAGTTTTTTTGGCATTGTCAATTTCTCTCTTGTGCGTAAAGTTTAGTGTTTCAAAAAAAGTCCTATTCTATAGATTTAGATTTTGGCATAAAAATCGCAGCAAAGGCTGATACCTGCGTTTTTTTCAGCGTTTTTCCACCACCCATTCATTTCAATGAGTGAAAAATGCTGAAAGAAGTGCGACACCTGATCTGGCCAAATTTCTTTTACTCTTTTTTTCTTGTCTTTTTTGCTGTAGCCTCATTTCTAAATAAACTACTAATCTTGTGAGACCATTTTACAAGTTCATTTGTTTTATTTTTTACATTTTTTTATACTCTGAACTGATGCTATGATGGACCTTCTCACATCTTGGTTCCTCAGACTATATATAAAGGGATTTAGCATTGGTATCACTGCTGTGTAGAATAACAGAAGCTATCTTGTCTTGTATGGACAAAACACTGGAAGGAGGATGCAGGTAGGTGAGGAATACAGTTCCAAAATACATAGCAACACAGATGAGATGAGATGAACAGGTGCTGAAGGCTTTCTTCCTGCCCTTGGCTGATGACATGCGTGAAATTGAGAGGATGACTAAAAAGTATGACAGTAGTATAATCGTCAACATACCCGCACCCAAAGTACTTATTATGAAGAAGATGATTATGTCACAAGAAGATGTAGCTGAGCAGGACAATCTGAGGACCAGAGGAGCATCACAAAAAAAGTGTGAATTAGGTTGAACCCACAAAATTGGAGACTGAAAACACAGGCAGTTTGTATAAAGGACTGGAAAAAGCCAACAGAGAAGGAAAGAAGAACAAGACATAGACATTTCTTCTTAGTCATTATGGAGACATAATGAAGAGGATGGCAGATGGCAACATAGCGGTCATAAGACATGGTGGAGAGAAGAAGGGAGTCTATCGAGGCCAGAGCGGCATAGAAGAAGAACTGGAGAGCACAACCTTCAAAGGAGATGGTCTTCCTCAAAGACATAAGGTCTACAAACATCTTAGGGGTTATGGTAGAAGAATAGAAGACGTCTACTAATGAGAGGTAACTGAGGAAGTAATACATCGGGTTCTGAAGGTTAGAGGATCTATGAACAATAGCCACCAGGCCAAGGTTTGAGAATATGGTGATAAGATAGATGACAATGAATAATGTGAAGAGGAACATTTGCAGTCTGTCATTATCAGTCAGGCCAGAAAATACAAACACGGCCACTTGTGTATTATTGGAGAACGTCTGTGGGGACAGAAACATAAAGATATATAAAATATAATCAGAAATGAGAACCTAATCCTAGGAAGCAAATGTCCTACGTAGTGCACATTGGTCCTGAAATCCTAATTATGTTGTCCATGACTGCACTCACAGAAACTCTTTTGAGTTATTTGTTTTTTTCCTTCATGGCCCCAATTTTTTCAAACTTCTTGCAAGGTATTGCTTTAGAGATTGAGATTAACATGTTGAATCTGTTCTCATTAAAACCTGAGAACAATTGAACCTGTCACCTCCAGATATTCTATTTCCCTGTAGATATACCGCAGCTACATGATGGTCTGCATGTATATGGCATTTAAATACTGTATAGAGGGTTTACTGCAGCAGTGGCTGCAGGGAGAAAAGGAACTTTTTTTCCCCCTGCAGCCTCTTATTTCCAGGCATTGGGGCAGTGCATGGAGTGATTACAGTTATCGCTAATTTTACTGTGAGTGCACTGTAATCACTCTCCAACACATAGATTGATAGCTAACCAAGCAAATATGCTGCAGAGCCGGCTTTCAATCAAAGTGCAGGGGAGTGAAACTTGATTTGTTTTTTCTTATTGCCATCCATGTGTAATGACCAGAGGTCTGAATAAGATCCAGTGTGTCACAAATCAAGACTGAGGCAGAAATTCCCAAAAGTTGTCTTTACTCATATAGCCGAAATAGTAGAACTTAGTATATGGAAGAAATGTGTAGCCCTGGTGTTAGGCACACGCAGTACCCTGGAGAGTGTGTGGCGAGACAGCAGTTTAATGCTAAATATTCATTCACTCAACATATACTAGACACACCCTTAGGGTAGTGGAGTTTACTCTTGAGGGAGTGGTCAAGGCGTATGTGTTAGAGTGATTTAGGGAGTCTAGTTCCTGTCTTCGGACAGAGAAGACGTCTGGAGTTCAGTTCCTGACTTCAGAGAGAGAAGACGATCTGGAGGGAGGAAGCAGTCCAGATTGCTCTATCATCAGTTCGGAAAGTGGAGTCTAGTATAGGTGCTTTAATTCACCTTAGCCTAGTCAGAGCTGTACCTCATCAGCATACACTGGAAGGAAAGAAGAAGTTTAGTGCAGAAAGTCTTCAGTATCCTGTCTAAAGGACGGTGTAAGGTTCAGAGACGTGCTCCTGCCTATTGATAACTGAGCATCTGTAACTAACTTTGAAGTGAAGGAAAAGAAAGAAGTGACTGCTCGACCCTTGGCTAGTGTGAGTGCTTATGTTACCAGCGAGGACAAGGCGAAAGGCACAGTGGTTTATTGGAATAGTGCTTACGGATTGAAGAAGTCCTGCACATTGCTACCGGTCACTGGGGACCGAAGGATCACTATTGTTACAAGCATAGTGGTAAGAAAACCAGGAATTTACCGGACCTTAGGTCGCGGCAAACAAGCCCCTTATAGTCAGTACGTAACTGGGGTCAGGGGGAGTGAAGACTTTGAATCAGTGCACGATAAGATAAGAATTCAGCTCCCTCGCAGGAAGGCTCCTAACACAAAGCTGACTGGGCGGTACAGCTATAGATTAGCTGGAGATATTGAGGGAACTACGCTTCAGGCTGGTTGTACTCATTGTATTGGAAGTAAAGGAGGCCCCTAACTTGTCCAGCTGCTGTCTCAAGATACACTCTCCTTGGATCAGCCTCCCTGGGACCTGCCTGAACATCTTACAAGTAAAGGTATGGAAAGACGCTGACCGTGTGAGACTGTGTTATTTACCTGCACCCGACTTCACTAACTTCATAGACCTGAGGGAAGAGTCCCACCTGTAGGGGACCCGACATCTAGCTGCATCACCATCCCCTCAGAGATCTACAGCAGCGCTGGTACTAATTACCAGAATACTACAGGTGGCGTCACGAACTGTATATAAACCTATCCCCTGTAAATATATCCCCAACATACGCCAGACCGCCCGGGCCACAGACCGAGCCACAGCTACCTGTGACAAACCCCATAGACTTCCATGGGCTCGGCTCTGAGTACCCCATTGCCCTGGTAATCCACAATTGTGGTGGCGGGTCGACACAACTTGGCGTCACGAACAGGATGCGAAACTCGCAAAATTGCGAGCCCTGTGTGCCTATGGAATTGTTTTTGTGAAAAAGGACTGTTTGCACTTTTGGCGCCAAAAATCGCCATCTTTGTCGCCATATTCGCGCCCTCAGGCGCTGGAGAAGAAGGTGGGCGTACCTTCGTGGGCGTCTACCCCCCTGTGGCGCGAAGAAGATGCCTGTCCTCTCAAAGTGCTATTACAACATGCGATCCTGCCCTACAGCAAAGGAGGTCCGCCTCCTCTTCACCTTCCCTGCGAGGAGGAGGAGACGCAAACCCCGCCTCCACGGAAGAGACCGGATGTCTCTGGAGGAAGAAGAGAGAATCTTCTGGAACATCATGGAAGCAGGACGTGTGCAGCCGAGCAGGGAAGCGGAGGAAGGCAGGCCCCGTGCCCCAGCCAAGCTGCCACCAGCACCGGAGTTATCCGTGGTCCTGCACCTGCAGCAGGCGTTGCTAGAGATTCAAGAAGAAAATGCACGCCTGAAGAAGATGGTCCAGCACCAACCTGGATTTGAAGAGATCGAGAGACGCCGGCGTACCCTGGAGCAGCGGAGGCTGTGGGACACGGTGATCTCTCCCCTCAACGACCCCCCACGATTCCAGATACCGAAGAGTCTGCTGCCCAAGGCGAAGGAGCAACCGGAGGCTGCCCCCGAAAGTACCGATCCCGATCCCACCGGTGAAGCGGTGGAAGCGAAGGAGGTTGAGGAGGTACAGCCAATCCCGGAACGCCCCCCGGCCAAGAGGCCGCAGCAGATGATCGGTCCCCGGCAGGGACACCGGAGGGGTCCTGTCCGTCACTACCAGATGTGGACTGGGACGAAATGGCGCGCCTGGATGACGTCGCCTATACCGCCCAGTGGGAACAGGAATGGCAGAGTCGTGAGGAGAAGAAGAAACGCCAGCAGGAGGAAGAGCGGGAAACTCAGCGGAACCGTCAGCGACAACATGCAGAGCTGATCGCGGACAAAGAGAGTGTCCGGAGAGATAAAGGTACCCTGAGGGAACCGCGGCGGCAGGGGTGTGTGACTGAGTTCCAGCTCCAGAAGGGCTGGGGCTTTATCCGTGAACCGGGCCTCTACCCAGGGGTCTTTGTCAGCCGGCGTGACGTAGAATCTCACCTACCGCAAGGCCATCCCGGGAGGGACTTAGCCAATGGAGACATCGTCACATATACACGGCATTGGGGGATGAAGGGATGGTATGCCCTTAACGTCGCCATCGTCCGTGACCCCGTCCCAGACGCAGGTAACGTCACCACTACCGCAGCGTCCCCGTCTCTAGATCAAGCAGTAACCGGCCGTGCCCCAGCATCGCCCCCTGCAAATTCATCGCAACTAGCGACCCAGAGTTCATCGCAAAAGAAAGTTATATCTTCATCGCAACATGCGACCCAGTCTCAATCGCAATCTATGACACGGTCCATATCCTTAACTGTGATTGAAACGCAATCGGTGTCACGTGAGGAGAATGTACCTGTTGCGCCCCTAGAGGTTCGCACAAGAACTGTGGCGTCCCAGACCCTAATCGCAGCGCATGATTTGCTAGTCCTGGGATCTAGGGCCCATTGCATTGTTCCAGCCCCCGGGGTGGAAAATGTATTGGAAAGTGTATTATTTGAAAATGAATAGATAGAAAAGAAGAATCGGTGAGATCCATATCGGGTCTACCATAAGTAAAAAGTTTGAGAATGTTTTATAAAGTTTTGCATATATATTTCTAACTGTAGAATGCCCGGCTGGGTAAACAGTAACCAGAAAAAGTTTTGCACTTTAGTATAATAATGTGATATTATATTTATGTCTTTGGTTTTACATTGGACTTAGAGGTTGAGGACTATGCAACCCAGAACTTATTTGTACATAGTTGCGCTTCGGTGCCTTATTTTGGTTTTACATAAACCAGTACAACTACCTCTGAAAACAAAACCCGTGTGGTGTGGCACTGAGTGAGGTCTGCAATCGGATGTCCTGCAGCCCACCCAGGACCTACGTTGAAGGTTTGGTGCGGGTCCTTCACAAGTATATTGTATATTTATTGAATGCTATTTAATACTTTTGTATTTCTATATAATGTTATTGTTCGCAACGTTCAAGATATCCTCACTCCCGGATGGGACGAACCAATGTTAATTGTTTAATGTTTTCATGCATAAACAAAATGTCTCTTTTGTATTTTACAGCCCGGGAGTGCTGTCTTTTACCATGGGGGAATGTGTAGCCCTGGTGTTAGGCACACGCAGTACCCTGGAGAGTGTGTGGCGAGACAGCAGTTTAATGCTAAATATTCATTCACTCAACATATACTAGACACACCCTTAGGGTAGTGGAGTTTACTCTTGAGGGAGTGGTCAAGGCGTATGTGTTAGAGTGATTTAGGGAGTCTAGTTCCTGTCTTCGGACAGAGAAGACGTCTGGAGTTCAGTTCCTGACTTCAGAGAGAGAAGACGTCTGGAGGGAGGAAGCAGTCCAGATTGCTCTATCATCAGTTCGGAAAGTGGAGTCTAGTATAGGTGCTTTAATTCACCTTAGCCTAGTCAGAGCTGTACCTCATCAGCATACACTGGAAGGAAAGAAGAAGTTTAGTGCAGAAAGTCTTCAGTATCCTGTCTAAAGGACGGTGTAAGGTTCAGAGACGTGCTCCTGCCTATTGATAACTGAGCATCTGTAACTAACTTTGAAGTGAAGGAAAAGAAAGAAGTGACTGCTCGACCCTTGGCTAGTGTGAGTGCTTATGTTACCAGCGAGGACAAGGCGAAAGGCACAGTGGTTTATTGGAATAGTGCTTACGGATTGAAGAAGTCCTGCACATTGCTACCGGTCACTGGGGACCGAAGGATCACTATTGTTACAAGCATAGTGGTAAGAAAACCAGGAATTTACCGGACCTTAGGTCGCGGCAAACAAGCCCCTTATAGTCAGTACGTAACTGGGGTCAGGGGGAGTGAAGACTTTGAATCAGTGCACGATAAGATAAGAATTCAGCTCCCTCGCAGGAAGGCTCCTAACACAAAGCTGACTGGGCGGTACAGCTATAGATTAGCTGGAGATATTGAGGGAACTACGCTTCAGGCTGGTTGTACTCATTGTATTGGAAGTAAAGGAGGCCCCTAACTTGTCCAGCTGCTGTCTCAAGATACACTCTCCTTGGATCAGCCTCCCTGGGACCTGCCTGAACATCTTACAAGTAAAGGTATGGAAAGACGCTGACCGTGTGAGACTGTGTTATTTACCTGCACCCGACTTCACTAACTTCATAGACCTGAGGGAAGAGTCCCACCTGTAGGGGACCCGACATCTAGCTGCATCACCATCCCCTCAGAGATCTACAGCAGCGCTGGTACTAATTACCAGAATACTACAGGTGGCGTCACGAACTGTATATAAACCTATCCCCTGTAAATATATCCCCAACATACGCCAGACCGCCCGGGCCACAGACCGAGCCACAGCTACCTGTGACAAACCCCATAGACTTCCATGGGCTCGGCTCTGAGTACCCCATTGCCCTGGTAATCCACAATTGTGGTGGCGGGTCGACACAGAAACAGGTTGAAATACCCTTATACAGTAGACACTCTCAGCCAGGGCCATATTTGCCACTAGGCACTGGAGGGCACGTGCCTAGGGTGGGACTCTGCAGGGGTGGCGGCACCTGAACATGATTTTTTTTAAAGTCCGGGGGGTCAGCCCTCCCCTTGCTTCCCTCCCCCCCTCATCATACTCACCTTCTCCTCCTGCTGCCTGCAGCTCCGATGGTCCAGCGCCGACATCTTCCTGTATCATTAAGCTCATGAATATGGATGCCACTCCACTCTCATAGGCGTGGCGTCCATATTCATGACCTTAATGTGCGGGACCTCCAGTGGTCCGCTCATACAGGAACAGGATGTCAGCGCTGGACCATCAGAGCTGCAGGCAGCAGGAGGAGGAGGTGAGTATGATAACGGGGGAGGAATGAGCAGGGAGGGCAGTGAACGCTGGGGCTGGGGGGCAGTTAACGCGGGGGGGATAGTGAACGCTGGAGCTGGGGGGGGACAGTGAGCGCTGGGGCTGGTGGGGACAGTGAACGCTGGGGGGACAGTGAGCGCTGGGGGGACAGTGAATGCTGGGGCTGTGGGGACAGTGAGCGCAGGGGCTGAGGGGACAGAGAACGCTGGGGCTGGGGGGCAGTGAGCGCTGGGGCTGGGGGGGACAGTGAATGCTGGGGGGGACAGTGAGCGCTGGGGGGAGAGTGAACGCTGGGGCTGGGGGGACAGAGAACGCTGGGGCTGGGGGCAGTGAGCACTGGGGCTGGGGGGACAGTGAATGCTGGGGGGGACAGTGAGCGCTGGGGGGAGAGTGAACGCTGGGGCTGGGGGGCAGTGAGCGCTGTGGGGTAATGAGCACTGGTGGGGAGAAATGAGCACTGGGGGAATGAGCGCTGAGGTGGGGAATGAGCGCTGGGGGTGGGAATGAGCCTGGGGTGGGGAATGAGCGCTGGGGGGTGGGGAAATGAGCGCTGAGGTGGAGAATGAGCGCTGGGGGAATGAGCGCTGAGGTGGGGAATGAGCGCTGGGGGTGGGGAATGAGCCCTGGGGTGGGGATGAGCGCTGGGGGGTGGGGAAATGAGCGCTGAGGTGGAGAATGAGCGCTGGGGGAATGAGCGCTGAGGTGGGGAATGAGCGCTGAGGGGGGAATGAGTGCTCAGGGGAATGAGCGCTGAGGTGGGGAATGAGGGCTGGGGGAATGAGCTCTGAGGTGGGGAATGAGCGCTGAGGTGGGGAATGAGCACTGGGGGAATGAGTGTTGAGGTGGGGAATGAGTGCTGAGGTGGGGAATGAGTGCTGAGGTGGGGAATGAGTGCTGAGGGGGGAATGAGCGCTTGGGGGAATGAAGGCTGAGGTGGGGAATGAAGGCTGAGGTGGGGAATGAGCGCTGAGGGGGAATGAGCGCTCGGGGGGAATGAGCGCTGAGGTGAGGAATGAGGGCTGAGGTGGGGAATGAGTGCTGAGGGGGAATGAGCACTCGGGGAATGAGCGCTGAGGTGGGGAATGAGGGCTGGGGGAATGAGCGCTGAGGTGGGGAATGAGGGCTGGGGGAATGAGCGCTGAGGTGGGGAATGATGGCTGGGGAATGACTGCTGAGGTGGGGAATGAGGGCTGAGGTGGGGAATGAGCGCTGAGGTGGGGAATGAGGTCTGAGGAGGGGAATGAGCGTGAGGTGGGGAATGAGGTCTGAGGTGGGGAATGAGCGCTGAGTTGGGGAATGAGCGCTGGAGAAATGAGCACTGAGGTGGGGAATGAGCGCTGAGGGGGAATGAGGGCTGAGGTGGGGAATGAGCGCTGAGGTGGGGAATGAGCGCTGAGGTGGGGAATGAGCGCTGGAGGAATGAGCGCTGAGGTGGGGAATGAGCGCTGAGGGGGGAATGAGGGCTGAGGTGGGGAATGAGCGCTGAGGTGGGGAATGGCGCTGGGGAATGAGCGCTGAGGTGGGGAATGAGGCTGGGGAATGAGCGCTGAGGTGGGAATGAGCGCTGAGGGGGAATGAGCGCTGAGGTGGGGAATGAGCGCTGAGGGGGGAATGAGCGCTGAGGTGGGAAATGAGCGCTGAGGGGGGAATGAGCACTGAGGTGGAAATGAGCGCTGAGGGGGGAATGAGCGCTGAGGTGGGGAATGAGCGCTGAGGGGGAATGAGTACTGAGGTGGGGAATGAGCGCTGAGGTGGGGAATGAGCGCTGAGGGGGGAATGAGCACTGAGGTGGGGAATGAGCGCTGAGGTGGGGAATGAGCGCTGAGGGGGGAATGAGCACTGAGGTGGGAAATGAGCGCTGAGGGGGGAATGAGCGCTGAGGTGGGGAATGAGCGCTGAGGGGGGGAATGAGCACTGAGGTGGGAATGAGCGCTGGACTAATGTAAAGAGAGGAGGTTGAACAGAAATGACATCACAATCTTTAGTTAGCTTACAAAGGAATAATCCGCATGTAAAAAAACATAAAGTACGCACCCCGTTTTCTGCCCAGAGATGCGGATATGTACGGAAACTTCTGCAGACAAATCTGCAATGTGTGCACAGACCCTAAGGCTATGTTTCCACGTTCAGGAAACGCTGCAGAGAGGACACAGCTCCGTCCTAAGCTTTGACGGCTTTTGTGCGCGCGGTGATTCCACATGTCATTGAACCGTGTGGAATCACCGCATCCTATACATAGGACGGTGTTATTTATCTTGTGTAGACTGAGCGTCTCCATGAGATAGACATGCTGCGGTGTAGAAAGACGCTCCACATGTGCGTGTACGCAGGTCTGCCACCTGCATCTCTGTACGCATAGTGGATATGGGATTTCATAAAATCCCCTCCACTCTGCTGTAACATCTGGACGCTGAGGATTGGGCTCTGCGGCTGTTCTCAGCGTCCAACCCGCAGCGTTTCCTGAACGTGAAGACGTACCCTAAATATATCTCTGCCCCCCGACATTATATAGTATAGATTTGCCTGGACTGTACATTATTATAAATCTACTACTGAGCATCATATATTATAGATCACCCTGGACATTATAGATAATAGATTGTACGTCATATATTACAGATAATTCTGGACATTTTATACTATAGGTCTCCTTGTACATTATATATTATAGATCTATAATAAATAATATACCGGGAGATCTATAAGATAAATTGTCCAGATTTATATGTATCTGTTTACACCCAGACATATGAATAAAGCCTTAGTCAGAGACTGGGCAGTAATAGAATAATAAGATCCATCCAGTAATCCTCCAGTGTCTGCTGGACATGGTGTGGGGAGAGTTTCTAGTTCAGTTAGTACACAGACACCAGACTTCTCGCTGTTAACCAGTTAATGTTTTCTTGTCCACCACACTGCAGTGTCAAAAGAGAAAGACAGCGAGACAGGCAGCAACATCACATCAGAGAGCTCCTGACCTCGAAACAGAAAATCCTCAGATCCTGGTATTGTAACATAATATTAAGAATAATATTTATCCATTGATATTGCGCTATTAGCTCCACAGCACTATACAGACATCATCAACACTGTCCCCATTGGGGCTCACAATCTAAACATCCTATTTGTATGTCTTTTGAGTGTGGTAGGAAACCACTGTCTTTGAAAGAGCTACATGGGCACACACATAGATTCGGCCTCATTCATTCCCTATGGGACTTGCAAACATGTGCGGCACTTGCGGTGAGACAAAAAAATACTGCTAGTAGCGATTTTTTTTCTGTTGCTGCAAGTATCGGATCTCGTCAAAACCGCAAGTGTCGCACATGTCTGCAAGTCGCATAGGGAATGAGGCCTAATGCAGTGTTGCCATAAGTGATCCGTTACATGGCAGATGTGGAAAAACTGCCGGATCTGCCGCGAATGGCAAAAATCGCTGACGTGCAAGTAGCCTAAGTCACTGCCGACAGTGTCTGAATTAGTCATACTCACCAATGGGGGAGGCAGAACGAAAAGTGCCTAGGGCAGCAGAAACTCTAAATACGGCCCTGCTCTCAGCCGGAGCTGAAATCACTATGCCAATTATAGGTTTCCTAAAAAATGTATTATAACGGGATTTGGAATCAATTTACCTATCAGGAAGGTCAATTCAGGTACACAGAGAACAGGTGTAAATCGCATGCATGTAGTGATATCAAGGGACCCCCTGGAATGGCACACTGAGTATAACCTACACAACCTACAAATACAATACATATTAATATAATACAAAGAGCTTTAAGCGCTTCTACTAGGGATACCCAGGTATCTATGACTATATGGTACCTTTAACCTGAGGTGATTTCCTCTCAGACATGAAGATTGCATAGGCTGCAACCAGTCCCAAATCTTCGGTGACAAAAAGTTGAAGAAACACAGATTCTTTGTCTTGTCGGCCGTTGCCGAGCCCAAACACCGGGGTCTTATAGTTCTGTCTCCTCAAGATGCAGTCTCCCCTCCTGCAGTCCTCACAATTTCTCCTAGAAGCAGTACGCCAGTTTCTGTATAAAAGTTCTGTCCAATATGGCTTCTTCCCTCCTCACAAAACAGGCACTCTACCGAGCTACACAGTCTCACAGCTCCCAGGAACACTCTGCCTCCTTTCACAGCAAAGCCTCAGGCTTCCAAGATAAAGGGGGGGTTGCAGTAAACAGTCTCTTTTAGCATTCAGTCTCTTTGCTTCTCGCAAGCTGCTCCACACAAAACAATCTCTCAGAGCAAATTCTCCTTCTCTCTTCAGAAAGCTCCCTCTCAGCTCTAGACTGCGGACACCAGGCCCCACCCCCCAGCACACACAGATTCCCAGGCACAGGCAGCACCTGTCCATAGCTGCAGCAGACAAACACCACAGGGTCCTAGTGTTCTCTGGGTGTAAGCACAGTTCACCCTCTTACACATGGCATTCATGACATCCTTCTCCAGAACCACATTTTGAAAGCATCAATTCTACTTTAACTTCAAATAACTTTGCTGTAAATTGAATTTCTTTGCCAAATTCAGCTAAGTGCTGAGTCAGAATATCAGCAGATTCACTCATCATTAAAAACACTCAAAATTACATTGAAAAATTGTAGGGAGTGGTTGCCATCTTGAAGTAGTTGACCATTGTTGACTGTCTGGGATAACTTAGTGACTCCTGCATTGAGGAAGGGGTTGGGCCAAATGACCCAGGAGGTCCCTTTCAATTCTACCATTCTATGATTCTATGACTATGAAAAAGACCTTGAGATGTGGTCTAGATCGACATGCAGTGATCTCAAAATTGTGGTCTTTTTCAGAGGTTTCACTGTAGTCTTGCAACCATCCATAAAGAGCTAGCTGGTCTCACTGGGCTTGGTGAATTAAGTGGTTTATGAAAAGTAGTGCTAAAAACAGGAGTAGTTGCTGTCGAATGTGAGTTAAGAATCTTTTATGTGCAGCTTCTGTTACACTTACTGGCAAACTTTGAAACACCTTTATCTTTGCTTTGCGAAACATCTATAAGAGGAGGAGTTATTTGTTCTCCAGTGCTTAATTTAGACCAGGGGACCGAGTCTGTGCTCGGTGAACTAAGTGGCTCACGATTTGGTGATGTTAAAAAACAGGAGTCGAAAGCAGGATTACAATCTTGAAAGTTCTCGATTCTTCTCTACAATTATTCTTGACTGATAACGGATAGTAGGATTGGAGGTTTCGTTCAATGCACAATCTACCGTCTGCCATATATATGCAGAGTGGAGTTCTCAGGTAGATACTGATGTGACAGATATGAGAATGTTGCTCACCTGATTACTCGGATTGGAAATCTGCAATAGCAAAATGCAACGCTGAAGCAACTGACCATCTGGAGAAGGAGCATGCTGCCCACTGAGCAAGAAATGGATGGTGTTGTCCTAGGTTCATAGATGAGACTGCTATTAGTCATTAATGACGTAGAAGATTGGATTAATAGTGTTATATCTGTTTTTGCAGATGACACCAAGCTATGTGGTGTAAGGCAGTCTACATAAAATGTTCATAACCTCGCTGGAAGAAACTGAATGTTTGGACATCCACTTGTCATTTCAGGATCACTGTGGATAAAAGTTAAGGCATGCATCCGAGTACTAATAATCTGGGGCAACATATGTTGTACGGGTAATAAAACTAGAAGAATCACTTGTAAAGAAGCATCTGGGCGGGAAAATGTATAAAATTCTGAATGTTGTAAATGTAAATGTTCTGAATGTTCATCCTGCCGATTGGCACTTGCGATCAGCACGGTAAATTCTCAGATTGGTTCATGCATTAAGGTTTTACCTCTACACCTCACCATATTTGATATCCACTTCCATCCCTCGGGTTGAACTTGATGGACGTGTCTTTTTACACCGCATTAACTATGTAGCTATGCAATACGTCATTGTTTAATTTCTTTTACGCTTTGTACTTGAGCACCAGAGGATTTTTTGATTGCTCGGGTCCTTTCATTAATAAGGTGCTCTTTGTACAACATAGTTAAACATAGTTACATCGTTTAGAGCAGGGTTCCCCAACTCCAGTCCTCAAGGCCCACCAACAGGTCACGTTTTCAGGATTTCCTTTGTATTGCACAGGTAATAATTGAATCACCTGTGCAATACAAAGGAAATCCTGAAAACATGACCTGTTGGTGGGCCTTGAGGACTGGAGTTGGGGAACCCTGGTTTAAAGAACATAGATGTCCATCAATTTCTAGCGACGGATGGAAAAGGAGAAAAGGAAGTGGCAGATGAACAACGACAATGCATGATCCAGTCCACCCGAATGAGATCTTTCCTTCTTGATCACAATTGTCGATGAACCAAACAACAAATCCTATGAAGTCTAGTAGATAAGATCACATGAAGCTTCATCTGAAGCAGATTATTTGCAGAGGGAAACATCTCTAGGAATCTATTAGATGTTTCTGATGATCGGGCATCATTACCTCTGTTGGTTCCACTGTTTCTCAGTTCATCTTCTACAATCAGGTCCAACCATATTAAGGTTCTACAGGCAATCTGGTGTCTTATGACTTTTAGTTTTACAATTTCTTCGTCTGTCATCCACCATCCACTTATTGGTTGCTCTTGACCTCAGTGCTGCTTATAATGGTGGTGATTTTCTGTGGAAAGTTGACTTTGGGTCCCTCATCCGCAATTGTGCAACAGCTACTTCTGCACCATCAGTAATGAGGACAATGTTCTTCGGCTCATCAAATCGGGATTGTGAAGGTCTAGTAATGTGAGGGGCTATGAAGGAAGAATGGAAGGGGACTTTTCAGAACAGATGTAACAGAATAGGACATTTACACTCTTACCTTTTTTGCCTTGTGTGTTTTTCATTTCTTCTCTTACTTGAAGTCAGGTCTCTAAGTTATGTCCTACATTATCTCCTGGACTGGGAAACATCACAATGGTTATTGTTGCATGCAATATGGGATCCAATGTTCAAGCCAAATGTAATAAGTTATTGTTAGGCAAAAAATCAGAGCAAATCATAATCAATGTCATAGACAGCTCACAGAAATTTTTTTTCATTTGAAAAAGATAATGAATCAATCTTGGAATTTAAAGACAATTTTGGAAAGATCTAGTGCAGGATGACTAGGTCTTCTGGGCATGGTTCAGGAAAGGTCGATCCAATCACATGCCTTGTTTGTCTCATATCTGTATTGTATGGCTTCAGTATACAGAGATATAAATCCTCAGCTCTTTATCTTCGCCTCATCTACCCCAGGAGCACGATTCTTCAGAGATCCCAGTGCTGATTGTTAGATTAGTACCTTCTGCTTTCATAGGGAATTTGTCATATTAATTATCAAACCTACCTCAGAAGATTTCTCTCTATGGATTCTTGAGTCAATTATGTTTAAGATCAAAAAATAAGTCCATATTGAGACTGAACAATGATTTTGTGTCAAAGATTTTAGAGTTTTTTGACCCAAACATTTATTGAATGCAGATAATAAGAACTTGCGTGACTTGTTAGCAATAATGTGATTGTCTGCTGGATAAATCTTATTAATTAAAGTGCCCCAAAAAGTAGCAAAAAAATGATCCTCATCCTCAGCTCTTGCCTACATGTCCTATTCTGGTACTTACAAGGTTGCCACTGGTTTGTGCTTCCTAGTTCTGTTCTTGTCACACTAGAAATGGTCAATAATGCTCCACAGCCAATCACTGGTGAGGTGGGTCTCTGGTTTCTGCTCAAACAGTGATTGTTTCCAATCATTTCTGGTTTTACGAGAACAGAACAGGAAAGCACAAACCAGCATGGACCTAGTAAGGCAGACTGAGAAAATGAGTAGACCTGTGGCATCATCCATTGCTGAGTGGCCGTAGGTGGCTAAGAATTCTTGTTCATTCTTCTCAGCCGGTGCTGACCCTTGAAAAAGTCTTTTTATAAGTGCTAAGAAATTAACAGCACACATCATGATGGTTACACAGCACTTAAAAATATTATCCAGCTGCCGCTGATCCAATGATCACAATTGGATGTCCCCTATTTTCTCCTGCTCTCTACAGTCATGGCCAAAAGTTTTGAGAATGACACAAATATTAATTTTTACAAAGTCTACTGCTTCACTTTTTCTAATGGCAATTTGCATATACTCCAGAATGTTATAAAGAGTGATCAGCTTAACAGCAATTACTTGTAAAGTCAATATTTGGCTAGAAAATGAACTTTATCCCCCAAAACACATTTCAACATCATTGCAGCCCTGCCTTAAAAGGACCAGCTAACCTCTTTTCAGTGATTGCTTCATTAACACAGGTGTGGGTGTTGATGAGTATATCATAAAAATGAACCTGGCACTCATGATAGTGACAAAGAAAAATATTTTATTTCAGAAAAGCAATCCACAACATGTGACGTTTCGGTCAAAATACAAGACCTTCTTCAGACTATGGAAAAAATAAAAATAATAAAACAGAATAAATGAGTTTATCTCTCTGAGTCAGTGTATTATTTCATACATGAGAAAATAAAATAAAAAAATCCAATACAGAACATAGGAAGAAGCTAGTTATACATATCTATAAGAATACGCTAGTTAAATATATCTATAAGAATGTATCTCTGCAAACATGACGCACTAAACGGCGTTTACTACATGGCGGTGTTACATTTGGTACAAGTGTTTACTATATGGCGGTATTATATTTTATACAGGCAATAGTATATAAGTAGTCATGCAGGCTTATGATAAACAGTATTACAGGCTCATATCTAGGCAAGGATACTGTGGAATCATTCAGGTCACTCAGGGAATCTGACCCTCAATATATATAGAGATATAAAGCCGATAGTTATAAGTGAATAGTGAATGCAAAGCGCTAAACAAGTCTCTGACTGGTGTAAGGTAAAGAAATGTCAGCCTTACCAGATTGCAAAGGAGACTGTTTAAAGAGGCATAATGGTGGATACTGTGGAATAAAATATACACAAATTGCTGCTATGTATCAAACGCTATACATAGGAGTGCACTGTCCTCCATATGGAGTTGTAATGTGCAGGGCAAAAAGTGAAAAGTGAAGTCTTACCATATCCATAAAGATTACTAGGTAGGAAGCGCTATATAGGAATTGCAGTAAAGTAGTTCTGCTGTGAGGTAAGGCGCTCAAAATGGACCGTGCACATGTGGGCTATAAGCTCCTGGCGTTACCATGTGACCGGAAGTGATGAAGAATCCATGAGACTGTCTGCTGGAACGCAAGTGAAGCGCATACAGAGTGTCTGGACCGGAAATAGGTCATCATTAGTGTCCTCAGGGCAGTGTAACAAGGTGGAACGCAAGTGAAACGCATACAGAGTGTCTGGACCGGAAATAGGTCATCATTAGTGTCCTCAGGGCAGTGTAACAAGGTGGAACGCACAGTGAAACGCATACAGAGTGTCTGGACCGGAAATAGGTCATCATTAGTGTCCTCAGGGCAGTGTAACAAGGTGGAACGCACAGTGAAACGCATACAGAGTATCTGGACCGGAAATAGGTCATTATTAGTGTCCTCAGGGCAGTGTAACAAGGTGGAACGCAAGTGAAGCGCATACAGAGTGTCTGGACCGGAAATAGGTCATCATTAGTGTCCTCAGGGCAGTGTAACAAGGTGGAACGCACAGTGAAACGCATACAGAGTGTCTGGACCGGAAATAGGTCATCATTAGTGTCCTCAGGGCAGTGTAACAAGGTGGAACGCACAGTGAAACGCATACAGAGTGTCTGGACCGGAAATAGGTCATTATTAGTGTCCTCAGGGCAGTGTAACAAGGTGGAACGCACAGTGAAACGCATACAGAGTGTCTGGACCGGAAATAGGTCATTATTAGTGTCCTCAGGGCAGTGTAACAAGGTGGAACGCACAGTGAAACGCATACAGAGTGTCTGGACCGGAAATAGGTCATTATTAGTGTCCTCAGGGCAGTGTAACAAGGTGGAACGCACAGTGAAACGCATACAGAGTGTCTGGACCGGAAATAGGTCATCATTAGTGTCCTCAGGGCAGTGTAACAAGGTGGAACGCACAGTGAAACGCATACAGAGTGTCTGGACCGGAAATAGGTCATCATTAGTGTCCTCAGGGCAGTGTAACAAGGTGGAACGCACAGTGAAACGCATACAGAGTATCTGGACCGGAAATAGGTCATCATTAGTGTCCTCAGGGCAGTGTAACAAGGTGGAACGCAGGTGAAGCGCATACAGAGTGTCTGGACCGGAAATAGGTCATCATTAGTGTCCTCAGGGCAGTGCAACAAGGTGAGACGCACAGTGAAGCGCATACAGAGTATCTGGACCGGAAATAGGTCATTATTAGTGTCCTCAGGGCAGTGTAACAAGGTGGAACGCACAGTGAAACGCATACAGAGTATCTGGACCGGAAATAGGTCATCATTAGTGTCCTCAGGGCAGTGTAACAAGGTGGAACGCAAGTGAAGCGCATACAGAGTGTCTGGACCGGAAATAGGTCATCATTAGTGTCCTCAGGGCAGTGCAACAAGGTGAGACGCACAGTGAAGCGCATACAGAGTATCTGGACCGGAAATAGGTCATCATTAGTGTCCTCAGGGCAGTGCAACAAGGTGAGACGCACAGTGAAGCACATACAGAGTATCTGGACCGGAAATAGGTCATTATTAGTGTCCTCAGGGCAGTGTAACAAGGTGGAACGCACAGAGAAACGCATACAGAGTATCTGGACCGGAAATAGGTCATCATTAGTGTCCTCAGGGCAGTGTAACAAGGTGGAACGCAGGTGAAGCGCATACAGAGTGTCTGGACCGGAAATAGGTCATTATTAGTGTCCTCAGGGCAGTGCAACAAGGTGAGACGCACAGTGAAACGCATACAGAGTGTCTGGACCGGAAATAGGTTATTATTAGTGTCCTCAGGGCAGTGTAACAAGGTGAGACGCACAGTGAAACGCATACAGAGTATCTGGACCGGAAATAGGTCATTATTAGTGTCCTCAGGGCAGTGTAACAAGGTGGAACGCAAGTGAAGCGCATACAGAGTGTCTGGACCGGAAATAGGTCATCATTAGTGTCCTCAGGGCAGTGTAACAAGGTGGAACGCACAGTGAAACGCATACAGAGTGTCTGGACCGGAAATAGGTCATCATTAGTGTCCTCAGGGCAGTGTAACAAGGTGGAACGCACAGTGAAACGCATACAGAGTGTCTGGACCGGAAATAGGTCATCATTAGTGTCCTCAGGGCAGTGCAACAAGGTGAGACGCACAGTGAAACGCATACAGAGTGTCTGGACCGGAAATAGGTCATCATTAGTGTCCTCAGGGCAGTGTAACAAGGTGAGACGCACAGTGAAGCGCATACAGAGTATCTGGACCGGAAATAGGTCATTATTAGTGTCCTCAGGGCAGTGTAACAAGGTGAGACGCACAGTGAAACGCATACAGAGTATCTGGACCGGAAATAGGTCTTATTAGTGTCCTCAGGGCAGTGCAACAAGGTGAGACGCAAGTGAAGCGCATACAGAGTGTCTGGACCGGAAATAGGTCATCATTAGTGTCCTCAGGGCAGTGTAACAAGGTGGAACGCACAGTGAAACGCATACAGAGTGTCTGGACCGGAAATAGGTCATTATTAGTGTCCTCAGGGCAGTGTAACAAGGTGAGACGCAAGTGAAGCGCATACAGAGTGTCTGGACCGGAAATAGGTCATCATTAGTGTCCTCAGGGCAGTGTAACAAGGTGGAACGCACAGTGAAACGCATACAGAGTGTCTGGACCGGAAATAGGTCATTATTAGTGTCCTCAGGGCAGTGTAACAAGGTGAGACGCACAGTGAAACGCATACAGAGTGTCTGGATCGGAAATAGGTCATTATTAGTGTCCTCAGGGCAGTGCAACAAGGTGGAACGCACAGTGAAGCGCATATGTGTAGCCCTGGTGTTAGGCACACGCAGTACCCTGGAGAGTGTGTGGCGAGACAGCAGTTTAATGCTAAATATTCATTCACTCAACATATACTAGACACACCCTTAGGGTAGTGGAGTTTACTCTTGAGGGAGTGGTCAAGGCGTATGTGTTAGAGTGATTTAGTCAGTCTAGTTCCTGTCTTCGGACAGAGAAGACGTCTGGAGTTCAGTTCCTGACTTCAGAGAGAGAAGACGTCTGGAGGGAGGAAGCAGTCCAGATTGCTCTATCATCAGTTCGGAAAGTGGAGTCTAGTATAGGTGCTTTAATTCACCTTAGCCTAGTCAGAGCTGTACCTCATCAGCATACACTGGAAGGAAAGAAGAAGTTTAGTGCAGAAAGTCTTCAGTATCCTGTCTAAAGGACGGTATAAGGTTCAGAGACATGCTCCTGCCTATTGAAAACTGAGCATCTGTAACTAACTTTGAAGTGAAGGAAAAGAAAGAAGTGACTACTCGACCCTTGGCTAGTGTGAGTGCTTATGTTACCAGCGAGGACAAGGCGAAAGGCACAGTGGTTTATTGGAATAGTGCTTACGGATTGAAGAAGTCCTGCACATTGCTACCGGTCACTGGGGACCGAAGGATCACTACTGTTTCAAGCATAGTGATAAGAAAACCAGGAATTTACCGGACCTTAGGTCGCGGCAAACAAGCCCCTTATAGTCAGTACGTAACTGGGGTCAGGGGGAGTGAAGACTTTGAATCAGTGCACGATAAGATAAGAATTCAGCTCCCTCGCAGGAAGGCTCCTAACACAAAGCTGACTGGGCGGTACAGCTATAGATTAGCTGGAGATATTGAGGGAACTACGCTTCAGGCTGGTTGTACTCATTGTATGGAAGTAAAGGAGGCCCCTAACTTGTCCAGCTGCTGTCTCAAGATACACTCTCCTTGGATCAGCCTCCCTGGGACCTGCCTGAACATCTTACAAGTAAAGGTATGGAAAGACGCTGACCGTGTGAGACGTGTTATTTATCTGCACCCGACTTCACTATCTTCATAGACTTTGAGGGACCAGTCCCACCTGTAGGGGACCCGACATCTAGCTGCCTCACCATCCCCTCAGAGATCTACAGCAGCGCTGGTACTAATTACCAGAATACTACAGGTGGCGTCACGAACTGTACATAAATCAATCCCCTGTAAATATAATCCCCAACATACGCCAGACCGCCCGGGCCACAGACCGAGCCACAGCTACCTGTGACAAATCCCATAGACTTCTACGGGCTCGGCTCTGAGTACCCCATTGCCCTGGTAACCCACAATTGTGGTGGCGGGTCGACACAAAAACTTGGCGTCACGAACAGGATGCGAAACTCGCAGAATTGCGAGCCCGTGTGCCTAAGGAATTGTTTTTGTGAAAAAGGACTGTTTGCACTTTTGGCGCCAAAATCGCCATTTTTGTCGCCATATTCGCGCCCTCAGGCGCTGGAGAAGAAGGTGGGCGTACCTTCGTGGGCGTCTACCCCCCTGTGGCGCGAAGAAAATGCCTGCCCTCTCAAAGTGCTATTACAATATGCGATCCTGCCCTACAGCAAAGGAGGTCCGCCTCCTCTTCACCTTCCCTGCGAGGAGGAGGAGACGCAAACCCCACCTCCACGGAAGAGACCGGATGTCTCCGCAGAAAGAAGAAAGAATCTTCTGGAACATCATGGAAGCAGGACGTGTGCAGCCGAGCAGGGAAGCGGAGGAAGGCAGGCCCCGTGCCCCAGCCAAGCTGCCACCAGCACCGGAGTTATCCGTGGTCCTGCACCTGCAGCAGGCGTTGCTAGAGATTCAAGAAGAAAATGCACGCCTGAAGAAGATGGTCCAGTACCAACCTGGCTTTGAAGAGATCGAGAGACGCCGCGTACCTGGAACAGCGGAGGCTGTGGGACACGGTGATCTCTCCCCTCAACGACCCCCCCACGATTCCAGATACCGAAGAGTCTGCTGCCCAAGGCGAAGGAGCAACCGGAGGCTGCCCCCGAAAGTACCGATCCCGATCCCACCGGTGAAGCGGTGGAAGCGAAGGAGGTTGAGGAGGTACAGCCAATCCCGGAACGCCCCGCCCGGCCAAGAGGCCGCAGCAGATGATCGGTCCCCGGCAGGGACACCGGAGGGGTCCTGTCCGTCACTACCAGATGTGGACTGGGACGAAATGGCGCGCCTGGATGACGTCGCCTATACTGCCCAGTGGGAACAGGAATGGCAGAGTCGTGAGGAGAAGAAGAAACGCCAGCAGGAGGAAGAGCGGGAAACTCAGCGGAACCGTCAGCGACAATATGCAGAGCTGATCGCGGACAAAGAGAGTGTCCGGAGAGATAAAGGTACCCTGAGGGAACCGCGGCGGCAGGGGTGTGTGACTGAGTTCCAGCTCCGGAAGGGCTGGGGCTTTATCCGGGAAACCGGGCCTCTACCCGGGGGTCTTTGTCAGTCGGCGTGACGTAGAATCTCACCTACCGCAAGGCCATCCCGGGAGGGACTTAGCCAATGGAGACCTCGTCACATATACACGGCATTGGGGGATGAAGGGATGGTATGCCCTTAACGTCGCCATCGTCCGGACCCCGTCCCAGACGCAGGTAACGTCACCACTACCGCAGCGTCCCCGTCTCTAGATCAAGCAGTAACCGGCCGTGCCCCCGCACGCCCCCCGCAAATTCATCGCAACTAGCGACCCAGAGTTCATCGCAAAAGAAAGTTATATCTTCATCGCAAAATGCGACCAGTCTCAATCGAAAACCATGACCGGTCCATATTTTTTCTGTGTTTTAAAAACCCCAAAATTTTGTAAGTGAGGAGAATAAACCCGGGTTTCCCCCTAGAGGTTCGCAAAAAAAATTTTTGGGGGACCAGACCCAAAACGCACGGCATATTTTCTGGGGCCTGGGATCTGGGCCCAAAGGGGAAATTTTCCCCCCCCGGGGGGAAAAAAGTTTTTTGGAAAAATGTATTTTTTTTAAAAAAAGAATAGATAGAAAAAAAGAATCGGTGAGATCCATATGGGTAAACCTAAGTAAAAAATTTTAAAATTTTTAAAAATTTTTTGCACAATTTGAAAAGAAAAAATATATTAGCATTAATTTTTGCAAACCCGGGGTTAAAACCCCCGGCGGGGGAAATTAACAAAGAAAAATTTTACTTTAGTATTAAGGTGAAAATTTATTTTGTCTTTGTTTAAATTGGACTTGAGGTTGGGATTTGGGAAACCCCCCAAAATTTTTTAATATTTTTCGCTTGGGGGCCCTTTAAAATCGGTTTTTTTAAAAAACCCCGTACAATACCATTAAAAAAAAAAACCCTGGGGTTTTTGGCAGGGGGGGGCTGAAAAGGGGGTGTCCTGCAGCCCCCCCAGGAAACGTTGAAGGTTTTGGTGCGGGTCCTTCACAAGTTATTGAAAATTTTTTGAATGCTTTTTTAAAACTTTTTGTATTTCTAAAAAATTTGTTTTGTTCGAAAAAGTCAAGATATCCTCCCCCCCCCAGGGGAAACAACCAATTTTTAATTTTGTTAATGTTTTATGCATAAACAAAACTGTTCTTTTGTTTTTTACAGCCCGGGTTGGGGCTTTACCAGGGGGAAGTGAAACCCCCGGTGTTAGGCACGCATAACCCGGAGAGTGTGGACGGGGACCATTTTGCTAAATTTCTTTTACTAAACCCTATACAAAACACCCCTTAGGTAGTGGATTTTACTCTTGAGGGGGGTCAAGGTATGTGTTAGGGGTGATTTTTCAGTAAATTTCCCCGCCTTGGGGCAAAAGAAGACGCGGATTTTTTATTTTTCCCATTTTAAGAGGAAGAGTCTGGAGGGGGGGAAGCAGCCCCAATTTTTCTATCCCCATTTTCGGGAAAGGGGAGTAAAGTAAGGTTTTTTTTAAATTTCCCCAAAAACCAAATTCAGACAAAACCCCTCACATACGGGGGAAAGGAAAAAAGTTTAGTGCAAAAAATCTTTTTTTACCCCGCTAAAGGGGGTTTTAAAAGGTTTTTAGAGGGGGGCTCCCCCCCATTGAAAATGGATCGTAACAATTTTTAAGTGAGGAAAAAAGAAGGGGACATTTCGCCCCTTTTGCTAGTGTGAGTGCTTTTTCCCCAGCGAGGAAAAAACGAAAGGCACAGTGGTTTTGGAATAGTGCTTACGATTGAAGAAGCCCCCGCACATTGAAACCGGTCACTGGGGAAAAAAGGGTAAAAACTTTTTCCCAAAAAAGTGAAAAAAAACCCGGAATTTACCAGCCCTTTTAGTCGGGGGGAAACCCAAGCCCCTTTTAGTCAAAAAGTAATGGGGTCAGGGGGGGGTGAAGACAAAAAACAGTGCACGAAAATTTTTAAAAAATTCAGCCCCCTTTGCAGGAAGGCCTAAAACAAAAACACTGGGGGGGAAGTATAATTTCGGGGGAAAAGGGGGGAAATACGTTTTAGGTTTGGTTTGGGACCTTTTTAAATTTGGAAGAAAAGGGGGGGGCCCCAATTTGTCCCCTGTTTTTCAAGATACACTCCCTTGGATACCCCCCTTTTGGGACCTGCCTAAACATTTTAAAAAGTAAAGGTTATGGAACCCCCGGGACCGTGTGAGACTGTTTTATTTTCTGCACCCACTTCACTTTTTAAAGACTTTGAGGGACCGTCCCACCTGTAGGGGCCCCACTCTATTTCCCCCCCCAAAACCCCTCAAAAATCTACAGCGCCGGGAACTAATTACCAAAAATACACAGGGGCGTCCGAACGTCAAAAAATCCCCCCCCTGTAAAATATCCCCAACATACGCCAACCGCCCGGGCCCACCCCCCGGGGGCCCATTTTACCGTGCAAAAACCCATAACTTCAGGGGCTCGGCTCTGAGTACCCCTTTCCCCGGGTAACCCAAAATTTGGGGTTGGGGTCCACACATACAGGATCTCCCCCGGGGAAAAAGGTCCTTGTGTCCTCAGGCGTGTAAAAAAGGGGGAACGCACAGTAAAAAACGCCAGGTGTCTGGACCGGAAATAGGTAAATATTAGTGCCCCCGGGGGGCAGTGAAAAAGGGGTTAGAGCCGTAAAAAGATACAGGTGTCGGTTTCCAAAAATAGGTCATTATTGGCCCTAAAGGGCAGTGCAAAAAGGGGTGGAACGCAATTTTAAGCGGCATACAAGTATTTGGACCGGAAAAATATTTTCTTTAAAAAGGGGGTTCCTCAGGCAGTGAAACCCAGGGGAACCACAGTAAGGCTACGAGTACTCCCCCGGGGAAAAAAGGTATTATTATTTGTCCTCGGGCGTAAAAAAAAGGGGGAACCAATTTAAAGCGCATACAGAGTGTCTGCCCGGGGAAAAAAGGGCCCATCATTGTGTCCCAGGGCAGTGCAAAAAGGGTTTAAAAAACCCAGTAAAACCATAAGGTGGGGGGCCGGAAAAATGGCCCAAAATTAGGTCCTTGGGGAAATTTGAAAAAAGGGGTTGAGCCCGGGGGTTGAAGTCTAAAGTGTCTGGCCCGGAAATATTTCACATTATGTCCTCAGGGCAGTGTAACAAGGTGAACGCAGGTGAAACGCAAACAGAGGGGCCCTGGGCCGGGGAAAAATTTTCTTTATTGCCCCTAGGGCATGAAAAAAGGGGTGAGACGCACAGGGGAAACGCAAGCTAGGGCCTGGAAAAAACTTAAAATAGTCGGGAGCAATTTTGCAAAAAAATATCTTGGGCAGGCAATTTTTTGGTTCCCCAAAGGAAAAAAAAAAAACCCAAAAATTTTAAAGAAGATATTGGAAATTGAACTTTTTTTGAACATATAGCATTTTTTAGATCGCATTTTCAATGTAAATAATGCCCTTGATGGTTTACTTTTTTGGGAAAATTTTTAAAATAAAAAATTTATATAAGAACCAGAACTAAAATAAGAACCCAAAAACAACCCCTGGGTTATGCAAAAGAGGGGGAACACGCTGGGGGTTTAAAATAAAAAAGGTTTTTTAATCCCCCTTTAAAAAAAAAAATTTGGGGCAATAATAAAAAAAAAACCGAAAAAAGTCCCCTTTTTTAAGGCCCTTGGGTTCCGGGGGTGAACAAAATGTATCCAAAAAGCCTCTCTTGGCGTAATTTTTGAAAAATTTCCCCCTTCTTTTAAAATTGTACAGCCCAAAACCCCAAAAATCGAAATTGCCTATCAAATGCCTGCGTTTTTAAAATAAAGGGGGACGGAAATGATTTTTTTTACACCGTTGCCGTTTTTGGGGGGAAATTCTGTCCTTTATGGCTTGTGGGGTTCACCACAAATTTTTTTGCCAAAAGGCATTTAATGGCATAAAATGATGTTGGTTTTACGGGTAAAAAAACCTTGATCGGTTTTGGGCCCTTTTTCCCGGGGAGGGGGAAAATTTTGATTTATTTTTTAAAAATTTTTAAGCTGTTCCACCTTTTTTGCCAAAAAAATTTTAAAGTTTTTTCCCGGGAAAGAAGAGTTCATAACCTCCATAAACGACCAAAGATAACATTAGGTCTTCAGGAAAGTACAAAAAAAAAAATTCGAAAAATTTTTCCGGGATACCAGGACTACCTGAAAAAAAGGGTCTACGAGGGGGGGGCTCCCCCTCCCCTCTCGTCCTTTATCGCTTTTTACAGAAACACGGGAGGCACCTCGGCTTCGAGTTCCGACACGACCCGGGGGAAACCCAAACGTTTACTGTAAAATTTTTTCCCCCTTTTCCCCTTTTTAGGCTCCAACAAGAGGGTTTTTAACAATGAAAGGACGAGGCGGGGGGCCAATGCCATAGCACCAATCAAAAGGGGGGTTCCAAAGGGCCCGGGTTTAAACCAATTTGAAAAAAATTATTTTCCCAAAAATTTTAAAAATACGCTTTAAGTCTATTACAAAAAGGTTTTTCTTTGTCCCCCCTAAAAATTCAATTTTTTTCCCCAAATTTGGGTTTGGATCTCCATGGGGGTTTTACGGGAAAAACAGTTTAAAGCGCCTTTCATGAAAACCATTTCTCCCCCCAAACCCTCAGTAATCCAACACCATTAATAAAAAGATCTAAATTTAAAAGTATGCAATTTTTCCCCCCAAAAACCAAACCCCCCCCTGTCGGGCATTCATCTCAAAAATAGACAGAGAAGGACAACAACAAAAAAAATTTTTTCCCGGGGTTTTTTTTACACATTATTCTAATCCAGTCCGGGGGGGCATTTTGGAACTTGGGACACTAAAAGGAAGTTAAAGGAAAAATTTTAAAAACCCCGCGGACAAAGGGGGTTCCCCTGGTCGTCATGGACCTTTCCCCCCTCATCGCGGATAGAATCACAACTTTGGGATCGTGAAATACCTACCCCCTTTCCCATAATCCAACATCCAGTTGCGAGAACAATCACTTGTGTTCTACGGGGGGCCCCAAATAAAAAAATTTATTGATTCAAAAACCCTTTTAATACTTTAAAAAAAAGTGACCCCCTTTTTTTCCCCCCTTTTTTTTTGGGTTTTCCCCCAAAATTTTATAAAAAATTTGAAAAACCCCCCAACCCCGATAGTGGCATCCACAATTCTATACTTTCTCCCCTTGTAAAAAACCCTTTTAAAAAAGGTTTTAACCCCATTTTTAAAAAATACAAACCCCTTTTCCCCAGACAAAGGGTCCTTTATTTCAAATTTTTTAAAGGGGTGGGGTACCCCTCCCAATACTTTACTTTTTTTTTCCTTTGATGTAAATTTTATATACTTCTTTTCCACATAAAAGGGCCTTTTTTGCCCTTGAGAGTACTAGAAGGTTCTTCCCCTTCCTGATAGAGTGTCACTTTTTTTTGGGGGTTTCCCTTCCTAGTTTTTTACAAAAAAAATTTTTTTTTTTTTAAGACCCCAAATTTTTCTTGCAGATACAGGGGACCGCGATGGGGTCAAACTAGCCCACCCTTAAACCCCCTTGCTACCCTTTTGGGGTTTTTAAACTTTATTTCATCTATTCCCCAAAGATTTGTAAAAAAAACACTGTCCCATTAGGCGCGTTTTGATGGGTTTTTTTTGCCTAAAGGGGGGCCCGTTTTAAAATTTAATTGAATTTTTTGACATATAAACTTTTTTTGGCCCGAATGAAAATTTACCCTAACTAAAACAAGGGAAAATTTTTTTTTTTGGGTAAAAGCACTAGGGATACCCCAAAAGGAAAACCCCTTTTTTTAGATCGTTTGTCAAACAACGACGTAAAAACCCCCCTTTAATGTATCGAACTGCCTCCTAGGATGAAAAGGTCGGCCCCCTTCTCCCCGTTCGACCCTTTTGCGTAAAATTTGTTAGGGGATCCTTCCACACGAACCCAACGCTTGGAAGGTGGAGAATAATTAAATAAAGGGAAATCCCAGTCACTACTCCCGCTTTCCCCCGTTACCACAAACCTTTTTCCAGGTTACCCCAGGCAACGGGTTCCTTTTGTCCATAATACCACCTTTTCTGTTTGGTCTTCATCATAAAAAACGGAAACTTTGGGGATTTTCCATCACTTCCCTAAATTTTTTCCCGAATTTCGGGGTTTCCTTTTTTTTTGGGTTTTAAAAGGGCCCCCCTAATCTTAAAAAAAAAAATCTTTTGGGGCCCCCACTTTGGATGACCAAAACTAACCCGACAGACTTTTTTTCCTACCCAAAAAAAAGGGGACTTTTTCCCTTTTCTACTTTTGCGGCATTTCAAACTCTTTAATTTTCCCCAATTTCTCCATCCCCCCCCGGGGCCCCCAAAACCCAATCAAAGGTTTTTTTTCCTGTAACCAAAACATCTTTCCTTTTAAAAGCCCCCCTGATTTTCCCCGCACATTGCCCCGCGCAAATTTTCCCCTTTTTTTATCACGAGAAAAAGGCCACTTGGTTTCACTGTGCGTCTCCCCTTGTTCACGCCCTGGGACACAAATTGCCTTTTTCCGGTCCAGACACCCCTTAAAGGGCTTTCACTGTCCCTTCCCTTGTTGCCCCCCGGGGACACAAAGACCTTTTTCCCGGGCCCCAAACCAAAAAGGTTTCACTTGCGTTCCCCTTGTTACCCCCCTGAGGACATAAAAAAGGGCCCCTTTTTTCCCGGGTCCAAAACTTTTACTTTTCCCCTTGGTTTCCCCCTTTTTTTGACCCCCCGGGGCCCACAAATGAAAAACCTTTTTCCCGGGGCCCAGACCTCAAAATGCTTTCCTGTGCTTCCCCTTGTTACACCCCCCGGGGAAACCCTAATACCCCCTTTTTTTGGGTTTCCAATATTGTAGGGCGTTTAAATGTGCGTCTCCCTTGTTAAACGCCCTGGGCCAAATTTTGGACCTTTTTCCCGGGTCCAGACACTCTGTATGCGCTTCCTTTCTTCCCCCTTTTTAAAAATCCCCTGGGACCTAAAAATGACCTTTCCGGCCAAAACCTTTAAAGTTTTTTCCCCTTGGTTCCCCCTTGTTAAAAACTCCCTGGGGACCAAATTTAATACCTTTTCCGGTCCGGACACTCTTTTTGCGTTTCCTGTGCTTCCCCACCTTTTTCCCCTCCCTTTTGGGGACCCCTTTTTGGATGCCCCTTTTTCCGGCCCAGGCCAACCTCGTATGCTTTCACTTCTCTCCCCCTTTTTTTGCACTCCCTGAGGGACACAAATGATCCTTTTCCCCGGTCCAAATTCTGTTGCGTTTCACTGTGCCCCCTTTGGGTTTTTTCCCTGGGGCCACTAATAATACCTATTTCCGGCCCAGACATTTTTAGCTTTAAAATTTTCGTTCCCCTTTTTTACCTGCCCTGGGACACTAAAAAAGACCTTTTTCCCCGGGTCCAAAAAACTCGAAACCCTTTTAAACTTGCGTTCCCCTTGTTTACACGGGCCCTGGACCAAATGTACCTTTTTCCGGCCAGCCCTTTGTATTTTTTTAAACTTGCTTTTACCTTGTTAAACCCCCCTGGGGAAAAATTGCCCTTTTTTTCCCCCCCAGCCCCCTTTGTATGCTTTCCCTTTGGGGGTTTTCCCCCCCTTGTTCATTTCCCCGGGGACACTAAAAGACCTTTTTCCCGGGTCCAACATCTTTTTTGCTTTCTTTTTGCGTTCCCCCTTTTTACACTCCCCTGGGGGACAAAAATAATGACCTTTTTGGGTCCAGACACCTGTACGTTCACTGTCTTTCCCCACCTTTTCCCGCCCTGAGGAACAAAATGCCCTTTTTTCCCGGTCCAAAACCCTTTGGGTTTTTTCACTGTTTTTTCCCAAACCTTTTTCCTCCCCTGAGGACACTAAAAATACCAAATTTTCCGGGCCCAAACCGTATGCGAAAAACTTGCTTTCCCCTTGTTAAAACCCCCCTGGGGACCAAAAAATGCCCTTTTTCCCGGGCCCAGACACTCTGTATCCAAAAACCCTTTTTTCCCCCTTTTTTACCTGCCCTGAGGACACAATAGACCTTTCCCCGGTCCAGAACTTTAAAGCGCTTCCCCTTGCTTTCCCACCTTTTTTAAAAACCCCGGGGACACTAATAATGCCCTTTTTCCGGTCCAGACACCGTATCCTTTCACTGTGCTTCCCCTTTTTCACCCCCTTTGGGGACACAAAAAAAAACCCTTTTTCCCGGCCCAGACCCCTTTTGGGGGGTTTTTCCTGTGCTTTCCCCACCTTTTTACACTCCCTAGGACCCCTAATAATACCATTTCCGGTCCAGAATTTTATGCGTTAAACTGGCTTTCCCCCTTGTTCCCCCCCCCTTTTGGGGAAACAAAAATGAAACCATTTCCCCCCCCGGGACCTTTTTTCGTTTATTTTCTTCCCCCTTTTTTCATTTCCCCCTGAGGACACTAATAATACCAAATTTCCGGCCCCCCTCTGTAGTTTTTTCACTGTCTTTCCCCCCTTTTTTCACCCCTAGGAAAACTAATAATTTTCCCCCGGTCCAGAACTCGAAAACTTTTCCCTTTTTGGTTCCACCTTTTTCACTGCCCGGGGGACACAAATAATGCCCTTTTTTCCGGCCCCAGAACTTTTTTCCCCCTTAAAAACGGCTTTCCCCCTTTTTTCCCCTGCCCTGGGGACACTAATTTTCCCTTTTTTTTCCGGGTTTCCAACACTCTGTTTCGCTTCACTGTGCTTTTCCCCCCTTTTAACCCCCTGGGGACAAAAATTTAATGCCCTTTTTTTTGGGCCCCGAACCTTTATCGCTTCACTTGCGTTCCCCTTGTTACACTGCCCTAGGACACAAATTTACCTTTTTGGGTCCAGACATTTGTTGGGCTTCACGTTTTCCCCTTTTTTTCCACCCCCCTGAGGACCAAATTTTGACCTTTTTCCGGTCCATTCTGTATG